>VZTR01012088.1:36628-92018 GCA_013400775.1 Chaetops frenatus
ATAGAGCAGCTTTGGTGGGTACCTGGCATACAGCCAGAGTCAACCCAGCACACATGCACACTTCCACTAGACCAGGTTGCTCCAAGCCCCATCCAGCCTGGCTTTGAACACTTCCAGGGATGGGGTGTCTTGTTCAATATGATAACAAAGATTGGCTGCATATTTACAAAAAACTTTGCTCTTTCCCATTTTTGGTGTTTTCTGATAGAGTATAGTACTTAGTGTATATATATATATATATATATATATTTATATGTACATATAAATATACACATACACACTCTCTATATATTTTCTTGTTGCAGAAGAAACTAACAGCAAGGGTGATCTCAAATGCTTCATTAGGCACTGCGAAGCAATGACATTTTTAAATCAGAATATAATGTGTTGTTCTGGATGAACATTTTTTCCTTAAAAATAATTTTAATTAGTCACAGCTTCGATATATCTGAGTGCCATAGTTGTCTTTGGCTGGTTGCAAGTGTTAGTATGAGCTATCTTAATATTTGAAAAGTGACTAAGAAGCCCTGCTGGTAATCTTTGAACTTTGACAGAGTTTGGAGGGCCAATACTGTCTCCTCAGCAAGCATTGGTGGGCTTTACATTTCACATTTTCTATGAGAGAAAAGATGCAGATGAGCAGAAGAGCAACACAGGTCTTCCAAATCAGCAGTGGGTTATCTTTCCATGGGACCCAAAGCACTGCATCAAGTGGCATCAGATATAGGATCAGACAATGCCTTTTCTGTACATAGTAGTTTCCTACAACTCCGAGCCATAAACCCTCTCCTTAAGGGTTCAGTGGCAAAAGATCACTCACAGCTTCCCAGCTTGGAATATCTCAATTCTCTGTCACCACAAAACTTTCTAATAGTAGAGGTATGAAATACAAAGCATTCTCAGTGGCCAGGATGGAACAAGCTCCCCATAAAGAACCCCCCCAGGCAGTCCAACTATCACACATTTCTGACCTCCCACCTCTAAAATAAGTACAGTACACTAAAACCTCCCAATAATACTTCCAAAACAAAACAGCCCACTCTATCTCCTTCTTCCCTAGAGAGAATGAGAGAACAAACACATGATACATTAGTCATAGGCTCTAAGATCAGAGGAGACCAAGGCTGATCATCTTGTCTGACTTCTTGTGTAAGAGGTCATTAGGATTTTGGCAGTTAATTCAGGCTTGCAATGGAGAAAAATATCCTGTGGTGATTTTGAGAGTTGTTAGCAATGAAAGTTCAACCTTATTCTCTGTTCTAAGCTGCTCCAATAACTTGTTACACATCTAGATCCAACCTCCGTCCTCTGGGTCTCATTCCAATATTTTCTCCTAAGACTGAAAATTCTCTTGTCAACTTCCATAGCACTCTAAGAATCTGATTAAGAGACACTTTTTTCTCCTAGCTATGACAGCTACACAGTCTCAGTACTTTGTGAATTTTGCTACCAGGCAAATTTTTAACACCTGAATTATCCTTGTTTCTTTTGCCTGAATATTTCCAAACTTGGTTGTTGTGTTTACTTCTCTTGCAAATGCATTCTGAGATATCATGAGATGGTTACGTTCATCTAAGCAGAAACCTCACAAGCCTCTTCCAGCCTTGGTGCTTTCCATAATCTTCTTAATTACATAAGTATGCCTTTCAGTTTTGATACTGTATGATTTTATGTTTTCTTCTGGTATTAATTTCCCCCTTTATTCTTTGCCTTTTTTGCAGTGTTTTCATCATCTGTGAATAACAGGCTTTTTGTGGCATCAAGGTTCTGGTAGGATTATCAAACTGCAAACAGTCAAGATATCTCTCCCAAGAGCTGGAATTCCCTAAGAAAATGTGTAGGGAATGATAACTGAAATATCAGGATATGGAAAGCCTTGCTTTGACTAGGCTTAGTCATTTATGAGTATTGTCTCTGGAAACTGATGCTCATCTTCATACGCAGATGGAAGTTCTTTGCTTCACTTCCTGTTACATGGAACACCCGTGTTGTCCACTGTCATTACCTTTTGAAATCAAGTTGCGTCAAGAGTACCTCATTTCAGCCCTGGATGGATCAACACTTGAAACATGACAGGTTTCATTCCCTTTCCAGCAGGGAAGACACTCAGTTTGGCTCCTCTGCTGGCTATGCAGAGATGCTGGGGACAGCACAATGCTGCTCCTTCATTCCCTGCTCATGCTGGATCTCCCCTCATCTGGACAGGAGTTTCTGAGTTGGTCTGATGTTTGGCATGAGCCTGAGGTTGTCTAAATGAAATTTGTCTTCCATGAGAGAATATTCCCTAACCATGTGTGTTCCCAGGGGCACAGGGTTTGTGGGATGCTCCTGCACGCTCACGAGCAAACTCCTCAGGCCACAGGCCCCTGGGCCCCAGTTGTAACCGTGGTCCACACTGTCCCACACAAGCACAGAAACCTCACACCCCAGGACCCTGCCAGCAGTGGGAGGAGCAGCCTTTTGGTGAGCAACTCTCTCCTCCAGGCTCTTGGCCACTTGGCAGTAGAAGCCAGGTCGTCTCCAGCATGTAGGTTATTACTGAGGTCTCAGATCCACCTCACTCCTTTTTCAACTATCAACCACTCCAGCAGCTGACAACTCCACCCAAAGCAAAAGGGAGACCTTTCCTTCTGCTGTGGGACCCAGCTCAGCTGTTCTAAACACATGGTTTTATCATCCTTCAGCCTCCTTCAAGGAGTTTATCAAGTTCAGCTGGCACAAAGCAAGCCATTAACACTTACATTTATTAGAAGCAAGCAGGAAAAAAGAGTATGTCAAATACAGGAGTCTCATATTCCCCACAAGCTCATTTCCAGCAAATGTCCACAGATCTTTCTCCAAGTTATTACAAACAACAATATTTTCTTTGATCCCAAGCCACTAGAGATTTCTACGTGTGTTGGCTTACCACAAAGCCCTCTTGCACACACGTAGCTTTGACCTCAAAACCAACTCACTGATTTGGTCATTGAAGAGACAACTAACACAGCCCCTTCATGTGAGAATGTCCCAGAACAAAGACTTTCATACTCTGAGTGTGGTGTCTGATTCAGCAAGGAAGCTGAAAAAAAAAAAGACAACCAAAGGCAAAATAGTGCCTAATTTACTTAATTTGAGAACAATGTCGTCGCTTTCAGAAAAGGATGTACATTGTTGAAAATTAAAAATCAGCTCTTGGCATCCTTCGATGGCTATAAATTAATTAACTGAGGATCTGATATACATGTGTATAAATAATACAGATAACGCAGGCAGCTAGCAGAGTTGTGATAAAAAATTAAAGGCTGTTCCCAGCTGAAAAAAAACCAAAAGAAAAGAAGTATTGCAGGGAGGTTGAATCATGGCCCAGAGGATGTAGTGTGTGAATTGCTACTCTGAGCCAAAGTGGAGGCAGTGTTTTTGTATTTGGAAACCAGACTTTGTAGAACTTGATGCAGGATATTTAATTCTTCTTGGCTTTAATTTGTGATTTTTCTCATGACAAGGAAAGAAGGATCATGCAGGTCAAATTTTACTTTCATTTATATCACTTCAACCCCAAGGGGCCTGCAGAACTCTCCAGGAGCTTCTCCATAGGCTTGTCAGGAGTGGGAATGTTGAGCATAACTGACTCATCTGCCTCTTCAGTTCCTTGAAATCCTTGCAATGCCTGATGCAAGAGGAAGCCCTTTGTGTCGTGCTCTTTCTCAGAACTGCCTGTATTTGCTGTCACAGCTTGTTGTCCCCTGATGCTTACAGTTCTGTGAGTTCTGTGGAACTTATGCTGGAAAAACACCTCCTATTAGACCATGGATTTCCTTGGCAATGCTGGGAATTGACCTTTCCTCGGGATTTTACCTTTGCCCTATTTTTTTCGTTAATATTTTATTAGTTATGTTAAGCAAAGTTTGAAAGCAACTAGGCAGCCTCTACTTTGCTCTAAAGACCATGCCTCTGCCTACCCAGGCAAGAGGACTGGCCTAGTGGGAATCAGAAAAGGACAGATACCTGCTTAGGGCCTGGTGGTGCTTGCCATCCATGTATGACTTTGGTCTCAGTCACATGAGCAAAATGGAGTTTGATTCATAGATTATAAGACCAGAGTGAACCAATTTGATTTTTCAACCTGGTTGCCTGCATAATGCAAAGAGCAGGCTCCTCTGGGCAAGCTTCTATATGTACAAAAGAGTATTTGTAAGAAAAGCATTCAATCTTGACTTAAATATGGCCCTGATTAAATGTTACACAATAGATTTTTTTTTTTTCCCCTGCATGCTGTTACTAATGTGTATTTAATTAGCCAGGACTGGTAGTGAGGATCAGAATGAGTTCACAGTCCTTTCCTGATTTATGAACAGGATCCTAACATAAGATGCTTGGCTTGCATCTTAGCAGCTGCTCCCAGAAATATTTCATATCCCATACATTTGTCTGTCCTAGCAGTCACTTTTAGTTCAACTGGTATATTTTGAAGTCAGCAGGATGGAGGAATTGGGAGGGGTTTATGCTGTTTTTATTAGCTTCAAACATTTCCTTAGTACCTTATATCATGTATGTCATCTGGAGGCAAAGATACTATAATTCTAACTACCATGAAAGAGTAAAAATAATGAATAAATCTGCTGCAGTGAAGTTCAGAAATCAGTGGGAGGTTCTCCCCTTGAAAGGATGGAGCAGTCAAGGATGGTGATGGAAAAATAAACTGCTCAGAAGAGGGGGTGTTATGTCCTTGGTCAAAACAGAGATTGAGTCTACATTTTCACAACAAGACTAAACCACTGAATGGTTCCAGGCAGGACTGTTGTGATACTTCCTCTTCAACATTACCTTCATCTCCTGCTCTAAAGCTTCCTGTTGAAACTATTTTGCAAATTCTGCCAAAATTTGGGATTAGTTTAAAGATTAGCAAAGTAATGTTGTCTGGTGCTTAAAATTATTGATAATATTAGTTTTCCCACTTCAGTTCTTGCAATATATCATTATAGAATCATAGAATCCCAGTCTGGTTTGGATTGGAAGGGATCTTAAAGCTCATCCAGTTCCACTCCCTGCCATGGGTAGGGACATCTTCCACCAGCTCAGGTTGCTCCAAGCCCCATCCAGACTGGCCTTGAAAATTCCCAGGCATGGGGCTGCAACAGCTTCTGTGGGCAACCTGTGCCAGGGCCTGGCCACCCTCACAGTATTCAGTGCCTAACCCATGGCTTTGCCAGCAGGACCTGAGCTCAGGACTCTGACTCTTGTTTCCAGTATTAGGTCTAAGGGGTAGCTCTTGCACTCTCTTACAGATCACCAAGAGCTACATTTAACCTTGAACATTTCAGCAAGTGATATAACATACCTTCTTATATTGGCTGACTAACTAGTCTCTTCTCGCTCCAAAATATGCTTATTTATCTGTCTCATTTGTAATCTTTCTGAGAGAAAGATTGTCACTGCTCACATCTTTGCATGGTACTTTGTGTAGCAGGATCCCATTTCAGTGCATCTCTGTACAAGGCTATGGCCAATGCCACTGAAGCTCTGCCAGCAGGTTACACACACACATCAAAAGGAAGATGACCTTCTGTCCTGTGTGCCACTCAAAGACTGTAAAAATCCAGGAACAACAGTGCCAGTGGGGAAATTTAGAGCAAGGAGACTGCATGTGAAGAGTTTACAGTAAAGCCTACAAATATGGTTTAAAAGAAAAATCATGGTTTGGAGACTTTTTGTCTGTTCTTTGGACTGCAGAGCCAAGGGTATTTTCCTCTCCCGTTCCATGCTCTCTGGGGAATATTGGGATTTTCTGCCAGACTCAAGGCTATCTCATCTACATTTTCCAAAGAGCTGATATTTTATGTGAATTGCGGTTATCCAAAAATGATACTCTAAAAGCTCCTTTGGAAGAAACAAGAAAGGAATCATCTCTTTGCCAGAAATGTCTCTGCATTTATCTATCAGAGCTCATTAGCCTGGAAGCCCTTCACCTGCTCAGTCTTTGCCAGGGATGCTCCCAGCAGGCATTTTTAAGGCAAAGTTCCCAGCAGAGGACTATTGCTGTGAGAGAAAAAGAAAGCACTATTGTATTTATTGCTACTATCACATCCTTCTCCTGTTTCAGTTTTAAATTGTTTTTAAAATTTCTCAGTTCCCTGGGAATTTTCTTCTAACATGGTGGAAGATGGTTACACAATTAGGGTTTGAGAAATTAGAAAAAAAAGTTTTCAAAATGTAGATGTTAAATTTCAGAAAAGGACCAAGCATCTATTTGTTACTTCTGGCACTAGAGCAGTGCCAAACCCTTGAAACAGCTGCTTGTTAGCCCTAAAGATCCCTAAAATCCCAATTGTCTATGTTCCTGTGGCATTCCATAGCAGCCTACGACAGTCTCTTGGTGGTAAGAAAAGGACAACCTAAGTTTTGGCATCAGCCTTTTAATACCCAGTTGACTCCTAGAATCCAATGGAGCTCATAAACCAAACGTTTTACTGTTTCCTCTTCAGCACCTGCTCTGGTAAGGACATCCACATGTTGCCCTGCCCCACAAAAGAGCAGCAGGAAAGTGTACTGGCACGCCCTTTAGCAATACTGCAAGGCCACTCTGATTTTGGAGGAGTTTTATCTTCCAGTCACCTGAGAGACAGGAGGAACTTGGATCCAGCATGTCATGTCTTCCATGAATGCTTTAAGGTCACCTTGAGTTAGATGGGAGAAGCTTTGCTCTTCCAACACACTGTATCAGAAAGGATTTGGGTAGCACAAGAAGAAAGCTGATGAATCCTGAGGAGCACCTTCCACCAGGTCAGCGCTGCTAGGGCTCACCCAATTTGTGCTGTTTCCTCTCACAAAGCTCAGTCAATAATCCTTGACTTCCTTTTGTATTCACATCCTTCACATCTCAGCTGACTCCTATCCTATAATCCTCCTCGGTCATCTCTGCAAAGTTTGACATGTAAACCCCTTTGATTCTTTCTCACACATCCAGGAACATGGTTCCCAGAAGTGAATGACGTGCTCCTGTGAAAAACCTACCACAGCTTGGAGCACACCCACAACTGCACCTTGGGAAAGGGGTGCAAGAAAAGCTCTGCCTAAACTGTCTTCATTCATCCAGTCCCACCCTGGATCATATGAAGCACGAAAGACACCTGAAAAGCCTTCCTACAGACGTGTCTCAGAGGCTGGGACAGACTCAGGACAAACATCCACTGAAGTTTCAAGCAGATTTTAGAGCTGTTTCGTAACAACAGTGGCATAAAGGCTGTATATCTGCTTTCAGGTGGGGTAGTTAGTGATTGGAATTGTTTAAAGCAGGCAAGGTCCTTTAGCTGGGGCAGGAAAAGGGTCAGAGAACTAATGGGGAATCACTACATGGTCCTCAGGGAGGAGAGGACATCACTTACTGCTGAATTAATGCATTTGAATTTTGTGTTGACTGGGGCTTAAGGCAGAAAGGGTGAGCTTAAGCTGACCTAATGCAGATAAAGAAGTTATCAGCTGAGCTGATGATAGCCACCTAAAGTGAAATACATAGTGATAGGGTAAAAAAACACCTCTTCCTCAAGAAAATACGTAAAATAAGGCAGATGAATCTCCAAAGTGCCTATTTCTTTTCATTGACTATAACATGAACTTTGGCAACCAGGACTCCTGGGGATGCCTCCACTTCATAAACATCAAAATAAGGGGAATTAATTTCATTTAAAGTGCTGCAGCTACATCAGAAGACTAACCAGACAGTGGTGTATTTCTGAAGAGCAGTGTGATAACAATTGATAACCAAAGAGCAGAATACTGACCTTAAACCAGAGCTGTACACGTGCCCTTAAATTAAAACCTAGCTCTTGGTTTTTGACTAACAAGGTCTTGTAACTGGTTATTGGAGGATTATGACAGTGAGACTGGGAATTCTGAAACAAACTGTAACATTTACTGACTTGAAATTTACCACTGAAACTGTATTTTGGGGCTGTGGTCCTCCTATTTAAGTTGTGTGCAGCCAAGGAGCTTGAATGATACTGTATGAAGCTCATGTGTAAAAAGCCCCACTGGTTACAAAACCAGAAGCACAAAGAAGGACCAGAAGGAACAGCACAAAACAAACCAAAAACCCAGCAGCAGCTCCAAATGAGTTATGAATGTTATGAAGTTATGAATGTGGTTATGAGATTGATGGAAATTAACTTTTATTTTTAAAATGAGGACATCAGAGTGATTAAAATGGAGTTAAATTTCAGAACTGAAGCAACAAGAGGAGAAACTGGAAGCTCGTACCACAGAACAAAAAAATTTAAGTGAAACTCTTTTCTTTAAAATAATGGACTATTAGAAACTTAAACTACTTAAGAACAATAGCTCAACCAATCAAAGATCACTTTATAATGACGATATTTGATAGAAATGCATAGTTACTATTAGAAATAGCTAAATCCTCTTTTGGCAAAATTTTCATAGATGCCTCCACATTTTCTACAACTCTGGATGAGTTAAATAAATGTCTTCCTAAGACTCAGACAGACAGTGAACATCTGGTTTGCATCACTAAGACATGAAGTGTGTGTTTGCATGTGTACAAAATAACTTCAATGCTGACCTCCTGCTTCATTGCTTGTCTTCTGTCTCTGCTTTGAGACCAGAAGAAAAAAAAAATCACATGCCCTGTGATCTCAACACTTCACTGAGAACAAGACCTCAGCTTCTCACAGGTTTTCTCTGAAAAAAACATTCTAATAGAAGCATCAAGGAGGAAAAATGAGACAGTCATGAAATTAGTCATAGCTGTATATTTTCCATCCCCAAAAGATGTCAAATTTGGACTGTATTTTCCAGCTGAGTATTTGTTTCACAGAGTTAAAAAATCTTATCTGAACTGAGATTGCTCCCCTCTCCCAGACAGTCCAGCTGTATCCAGCTCTGCTGGTCTGAGAGGTCCAAGGGCTGGCTGGGCTGTGTTCTGGTAGACACCGCTTTGCTTCAGATGTTTATCTGCTTTATCAGGAGGAGAGTCTGTGAACTTGGAGCTCAGAAAAAACAAAAAACTTTCAGATCTCAGAAACTTTGGATGTGGCAGACAATAGAAATGAGGAAGGGAAACAAAATCAGAAGACAGGATTTTGAATAAACACTGGCAAAGAGATTTTGCTGGTGGCACATATGGCACTTATATTTATATATGCATGCATATCACATATACTTTACATTACTGATAGTGAATTCAATTTATGCATGTAATCATTTGGGCAAATCACAAGTGTCTTGAAGGCACAACTTTTTCCCAAGCCTGGTCTAGTACTGGACCCTTTACCCAGGCAGCTGTATTGAAAATGCTATCTTCATAACAGTCTGTTAACTCAGCCAAGAGGCACAGCTTCAGAGAATTAGAGGAATGGGACACAAGCTCCCAATGTCCTGACACCAGTTATTCTCTCATTTATTATTCCCCGAGGAACTAACCAAAGAAAATGGAAGGAAAAATCACCTGCATTTTGCTTTTCTCTCTGCTTTGGATGCTCTGTGGTAGGTCAGGCTCAAGGTTGGGGCAGTGGGAATACTGAGATCCGCTCTCCAAACGTGAGCTAATGACCATGGATGCATGTAAAACATGTCACAATTCCTCCTGCAGAACCTATGGTCTCCCACTAAACCCCAGACCCACCTTTCTGTCTCTCTGGGCCAAGGATTTCAAATGGGCAAGCAAGCTGCCTCTGGTGTGGAGTGCCCAGTCCCAAGCGTGAGAAATCTTTGCCTTGAAGGAGACAGCCAGGCTTTCCCAGTGGTCCATATGCCTGTCCAGCTGCTTAAGGCTTGTGGCATCTGAAATTGGCATTCCCTACACACTCCTGGGACCACCAGTCAGCTGCATGAATAAATCTCACCATCTGCCTGCTCAGAGCTGGGTGTCATTTAGATAATTGTATTGGAGAAGAAAGGGCATTTCTAAGGACAACCCTGAAGCAATACTTCATTTTTTTTCAATGGTGTTTATTGATAATTGATTTCTTTGCCAGTATTAGTACATAAAATCCAGCAGATAAACAGCTTTGCTTTGGCTTTCAATTCTGTGAAGATACATATGTTTCCAATTTATCTGCCTCAAATATTAGAATATTATTCTGAATATGTGTCCTGGTATACACAGTTATCAGTCTTGCCTCTTCTACCACACCTGTGGGGTGATCAACTAGCCCAAAGGCAATATGCAGCAGAAGAGTGAAGGGGAAAAAAAGGTCATTTCTGAGCAAGAGGATACCTTTCTCCTAAATGAGTCCCATTGAAGCCTGGGAAATTAATGCACCTCTCTGGCCTGGAGACCACCAGATACTGAAAAAATAATGTGTCAAAATTAACACCCTAATTTGCCTCTTCTTCTGACCTGGACAATGTCAACAACAAGGATTTTTTTTGAGGCAAAAAGCTATAAGACAACCAGCTATCTGCTGATCACTGGGAATGAGTACCACTGCTGTCCTGCTTAGTGATCCTGTCTCAGGAGCTGGCTCAGATCCTGGTGCAATGAGAAAACCAAAGCAGAACTGGGACTTTTACAACCAACAAACATACTGGTATTAACCAGTCCATAAATGGATGGCTCGTAGCAGATCCACCCAGGTGAGCAACATAAGCCTTTAACAAGATCAGAAGTCAGGTAGGGAAACAAATATGATACCACAGCTTCCTTGCAGTCCAATACCCAGGCAGTATTTCTCCTCCCCTCCAAAACTTATTCTTTTAAATTGAATGTTGGAGGAAACCTCCCATCCTTGTCTGTGACAGACTGAGGATCTGGCAGAAATTTCCGTAGTGTGGGTGAAATCCTGTGCCTGGCAGTTTTGTTGTTATCAGTGCTGTTTGTTTTTTGATTTGGGAGATAAAGCTGATTTTTCCTCCAGAGCACCAGCCTCTGATGGCATTTATCTGCAGCTGCTGATGTTAAACCGACAGCTCACTCCACAAGCCTTTTCAAAACAAGATTGTGAAGGGAGTAAACGGCCTTCACTGATTTAGAACTATTTTCTCTTGACTAGCCTAACCTTTCTGGCTCCAGTATTGGAGCATAATTAATTTCTTCTGTAACTCAGCTTGAATCCTAGGAATTTCTACAGGCTTCATTCAGGGACATTTCAGCTAAAAATTATAAATTTATTCTGTGTCCCTGCATGAAATCTTATTGTCCCTATATGAAGTTGCTTAAATACATACAGGCAGAGGCTGCAGCTATTTTGAAGCTGTCCCATTCACCCCTATGGGATTTGGATTAAAAAAATCCCCCCAGTAAAACTTATCAAACTCTCAGGGTCCACAGTTTTTCAGGCAACAAGCAGCTATATTTGAGTTTGCAGCCACTCCCTCTGCTCAAATAACAGTGATGTGATTTTGATAAGTCATAGTCACAACAGACATCTGGGAGAGCTTTTTGAATTTTTAGCATCTGGGTTTTTGCTGGACACAGCTCCCTGCACTTTGGTGAGGAGGGGAGTCTTTCTGTTGTGCTAATCCTTCAGCTACCTAAAAATATTGTGAGACATTTAGGATCTGGTTAAACACGCATTCCCTTTGACAATCACTGTGGGGGGAAAAGTCCCATACTTTTCCCCTTTTCAACCTATCTAATAGTGCTGGTTGGTGGTGTTAATTTGATCATATGTCCCACCTATTCTGCTCCCTGTGTGTGCTCTTGCACAGCAAATTGTAATGTTCTGTTGGTTTGGGCTACCTTCAGATTTCTTACCATTATTATTGTTGTCTTGGTTTAGAGGGAAATCTTCTTTTCCAAAAAACAAATGATGTGACAACTACCATCAAGCTCTGTGCTGGTACAAAAGTGTTGTATGCCAGATCAGATAATTTCTTTTCACTTCCAGTAAATATGATGTCCTATAGTCAGCTTGAGTGCTCCTATAGCTCTGCTGTTTCATTACCTCCATGGCAGCACCTTTTATGTGTATGGAGAAGTCTAAGGTAGAGGAATACCACACTAAATAGAAAGCAATTCCAAATTTCTAAGCAAAGATGTTGTAAAGAAGATGTCTCATATTTCTCTAGAGGTTTGCAGGATAAGCTCCTGGCACGTAAGCACACAAAGGGGGTAACATGGAGCACTTGAGCCTACAGGCAAAATTCCTGTTAACTCCAATGTTTCCCCAAGGGACTGAGTAGGTCTCTAGGAAACAAACACCAATAAACCAGACAGACATCGTCACCTTTTACTCATTTCTCCCAAGAACTCACCCTGATGTGTACATGCTGCGAGAGCCCTTTCACTTTTCAGCTGTGGCCAACAGAGCTGCCAACAGCTTCTCCATTTTTGTCACAGACTCAACATTGCTCATTCCCATCCATGAACATTTGTGTGCAATCACTAACGTGTTCTCCAGGGGGTGCAGACTGTGAATCAGTAGGCAGCTTGACAAGAAGTCCAGCCCATCGAAACTGCCAAGTCTAGAGCATGACCCACCAATACATTACCTTCTTTGATACTTTTTCTCCAATTAATCTTCAATTCTATCATCCAGTTTTTGTCTCTATAGACATGACGCTTATGTATGTCTTATAATATTCTGCCAGGGATAAAGAATTATTTCCTTTCTTACACTTGTTGAGTCCATCAGGGCAGGCTAACCACACCAGGATGAGTTTATTGAAGCTTAGCTCATGAAACCATGTAAGAGTTTGAACTGTCTAGGAACACAACTTACTAATACATGTGTAAGAAAGATGCTCTGGTACTGTGAGCACAGGAGCTCCCATGTGGGCATTCCTGCTCTCCCGGGGCACAGCAACCAGCCTCCCTTTGCCACACTGTACCAACAGGATGCAAAATTTTCTCTGTACCAGACTTGTGCTGGGAGGGTGACCATGTGAGTCATCAGAAGGGGATGAGACGAGGTGATGACACACACAATTTGATATGCAGGGAAATATCCACTAAATCACATTAGTACTCTGTACCATCATAGCTGTGAACATGAACAGGACATCAGGTCTCAAAGCATCTGTCTCTGAGTATCAGTGCACTCCTAAATAAATGTTTACTACAGACTGTACTGAAGAAAATTATGCCAGAGAGGTACTTAAGCCTTCAAATCTGGCTTGCCCATTCTTCTTAATTTTCCCCTACCCTGCTGGCTCTGTTGAGGCTTGAAGTTGATCCAGGAGAAAAACCAGTCAGGCAGACTTCCAACACTGGTTCAAAAAGCTTTTTACTTTCAAACACCTCCCAATGGCCTGATCTACCACCCAGAGCATTTGAAACCTTTGTATTTTCATCTCACTGCCACATTTGGCTGGTGGGATCAGCACAGCCTGAATGGAAAAACACAGAATCATAGAATCATTTAGGTTAGAATAAGAGCCTTATGGTCTTCCAGTCTAACTGCAAAACCAACACTGCCAATTTGGGTTGGAAGGGACCTTCACAACCATCCAGTTCCACTCCCTGCCTTGGGCAGAGACGCCTCCCACTAGACCAGGTTGCTCCAGGAACCATTCAACCTGGCCTTGAACACTTACAGGGATGGGGTTGCCACAGCTTCTCTGGGAAACCTGTGGCAGGGCCTCAACACCCTCATATAAAAGAATTTCTTCCCAATATCCCATCTAGCCCTGCCATCTGGCAGTTTGAAGCCATTCCCCCTTGTCCTGCCCCTCCAGGCCCTTCTCCAAAGTCCTTCTCCAGCTCTCTTGGAGCCCCTTTAGGCACTGGCAGGGGCTCTAAGGTCTTCCTAAAGCCTTCTCTCCCCCAGGCTGAACATCCCTAACTCTCCCGGCCTGTCTCCAGAGCAGAGGGGCTCCAGCCCTTGGAGCATCTCCATGGCCTCCTCTGGACTTGTTTCAGCACCTCCATGTCCTTCTGATGTTGTGGACCTCGGAGCTGGAGGCAGCTCTGCAGATGGGGTCTCACCTGAGTGGGGCAGAGGGCCAGCATCCCCACCCTCGTGTTGCTGGTCACGGTGATTTTGGTGCAGTCCAGGATTCAGTTGACTTTCTGGGCTTATTAGGACTTAAAGACACAGAGTTCAGAGCAGAGTCAAAGCTGGGCAGGTTCAAAGCAAACCATTGACTCTAGAGAAGGATAACCATGAACCACAAATATCAGCCCTAGACCAGGTCTCTGTCACTGCCTTAGTGGCACAGAAAGTGTGCATGCTCTGTTTGCAAGAGACAGAGCCTAGAATGACGTGCTTGTAACGTGGAAAGCACAGCTCACTGCCTATATTTAGGTAGGATGAATCCAGGCCCTTCTAAAATGTTTACAGTGCCTTTTATTTGTGGCTTGAACCGGAAGGTAGCAATTATACACATCCCAGATGGAGAAAGATGTTTAAAAGGAGACTTGGTTATACCAGGAACCCTGTTGCTTGCTTTTTCTGTTTGGCTATTTCTTCACTTCTCCTACAGAAGCAGCAGGAAATCTTTAGGGACCGGCTTTCCCTCCCACCCTGATTCCAAGAAACTGCACCTCTTTGATCTCTTTTAGTAACAAAACCTGGGCCTGCCCTTTTTCCAGCGGAAACAAGTGACAAACTCAAAGGTTCACATCCTTATCTGGGTATAAATTGGCACAGCATCTGGACTTCAAAGAAATCCCCCTGATTCACACTTCTTGCAGACCACAGTCCTCTAGGTCTTCATGGTAGGTGGGAGCCTGTGCTTCCGACCTTGGTCAGCAAATTACTTAATTAAAAACAGTCATTAAATAATCTTTAAACATTAAATGTTTATTTCTCCAGGCTGATGTGGTTACACTGCTTGTTGCTGCACTGCATCATGCTAGAGGAGGCTACACCCTCTGCCTTGGTGGTAGATTTCAGTGCCCATGCTGCTGTGAGTGTTTGCTCACAAGAAAAAGTGAATTTTAATGTTTAGATGGGGAGAGGGAAGCAAAAAAACCAAACCACTGCAGAACTCCACAGTGGAAAATTTAAGTGAGCAGTTTCTTCTTTTCTGCCTTCCTCCCTCTTTTTCAATGACCAAGTTTTACCTTGAATCTAAGATTTCAAGTGAAAGAAACTCATTATTTCCTCCAGAGTGAGGTTATGCAGGTGATTTCTGCTGTCAGAGTAAGTTTGGGCTGATTTTACAGCTTTTCCCTTAGCTGGACCATTTACTGAGACTGTCTAAGCAGTTGGTTTTCATTGCACCATCTTGAAGCCCTCTGGAATACATTCACTGCTGGGTTTATAAAGAAGGGTCTGGCAAACAGATCCTTCTGCTACACATAGATGCCAACTCACACAGTCCCACTGCCCAAGGAACCAGCCCCAAAGCCCATGCTGGCCATGCTGTATTGCTCACTTACAGTAAAAGGGGTGTATTCCCATCCCTGAGCTTGGAGGGGCCATGCTGTGAAGTCCATAGACTGATTTCTGGGGTCTCAGGTCCTCAGGCAAGTCTATTTCAGAGCTCTCCAGGAGAAATGACTTGCTGAAGGCTCCTTCCTATGACCACTGACTTTAACTGCCCAGGATCAGGGCCAAATCCTCCAAGCCTCTCATCCAAAGCTCAGCTTTCTATTCTCAACTCAACTGTCCCAGGAGCAGCCCCACAGCTCTCTGTGCTCTTCATCACCTCTGAAGATGGGAATGACAGGAGGATGGTCTCCTTAGCACATGCCATTTCAGCTTTTATCTTTTTTACCTTCAGAAACTGTGTTTATAATCCTAAATCTCAGTTCCTTCCATGAAGGCATGCCTTTGACCTCCTTATTGGGCATTGGAGGAGAAAGTCTTGGTTCATTCTTCCCTCTATGAACAACTTCTTGTCTGTTTGTAAGAAAGAATGGGATTATTGACACATGCTTTTAGATTTACTTTAGATGAGCCACTGAAAGATGAAGTTTCAGATGTAGCTCTGCTAGGGATGGGTTCTCAAATGTTGAAGCTATTCTTTCAGGAAGGTCATGCTGTCATAACAAACAATTCACCAAAATAGAAACAATACCCTGGGAATCTGAACATCAGAGTGGAAAGTCAGCTTCCTGGCAGATATTTGTGAAGTGCTTTGAAGATGTGAAGAATGACACTGTGGCTAAGAAGTATTTCTTCCCTTTTTTTGTACTATGATGATGCAGAACTTAAGGGGTTTTTTCAGTGTGTAATACAACAGAAGCAGCATCTACTTCACACTTGGGGATTTTATAAAAAATGAACACAAACCAAACTCCCACCCTCAACACCTCCCCCATTTATATAAGAAAATCTCTGTGAGATCTCTGCTATCAGCAGAAACACAAACAGTTCTGTTTTATGTATAGGTTTTTCCATGGTTCTCACTACTGTGGTGTCTGAATGACTCTACAAATATTTAACAGCTACAATAATGGGAAAGACTGAAGCATTGTTGTTTATATTTTACCCAGAGGGAACTGAAGCACAAAATTAATTAAGCAACACAAAGTGAAACAGAAGATTAGATACTGAATGCTGATCTATTGAACCCAGTTTATTGTTTGTTCTATAAGATAATGCCTGTTGGACAGGAAAAAAAAAAAAAAAAAAGGCTTTATCCAGAACCATTTAGTGTAGTTTTTTGGCCTGAGTTGCACAACCCAGATAAGATTATCTCAAAGGTTCCAGATAACTCCAAAGTCTTGGAATTTATGATTTTTCTCTAATTTCTTTGTATTTGGGTGTAAATCATTCTGACCATGTACAATCCCCCAAAAGAAGGCTTTTGTGAGTGGGTGTTTGTGTCTATCTCATGTCTCAGCTGTGTCATGTTCCCATCAGGTGGGCAGGAGAGACATCCTCCAAATGCCCATCTGAGAATGGTGTAACAGAGAAAACATTATAAATGACTCCACAGCAAGAAAAATGTGAGTTAGAGCTCACCAGCTTTACAGGAACCAAAGGAATCAACCAAGAGCCACAGCTCATTAGGAAACTGGGCTTCATAATTTCTTGTGTTTGTAGTACTCCTGGCATTTCAAAAAGTGAGATGCACCTTTTGCACTGTGAACAGTTTCTCCTCTGGAGAGGTGACTATCACACTATTAATTTTTAGCACCAGTGGAGAGTGATAGCAGAGCCTGGCTGCAGATGAGACACCATCTGATCCTCAGTGGTGGCTCAGCCCGATTAGTCATCCAGAAGGCGGATCTGGAGTTGGTTTATGTTCCTCACCTCTGGTGTGACCTCCAGCTACTCTGAAACAGTCCTCCCACAGCAACAGCTTTGCTTTCCTTGGCTTGTATATCTCAAATAATCCAACTGTCTATTAGACTTCATATTAGGATGAGGACAGTCATGCCCTGGTGTCTGCTGAGGCTCATGAGAAGGCCTCTGAGAGGATGGGTGGGCCAGTGCTCCTCAAGTCCTAACACAACCCACGCCACTGCTCTGGGGTGACTGCTACCCCAAAAAGTTCAAAGAGTAGCCCTGGTGCAGAAAAGTGTTATCAGACCCTTGACATGACTGTAATTGAGCAGTTTAAGGGGATTCAAGTCAAGCTTCATACTAATGAAGTGGTTGCTCTAACTGTGGTGAATAAAGCTCCTTGCTCCCAAACTCAGAAGGGAGCAATCCACACCATACACACCAGAGAGAGGATGGAAATGGTAAATTTACCTGGATACCTGGAAATAGGCTTCAGGCCAAATCTCCCAATTTTTTTTTTTTTAATTTTTTTCTTTTGCTTTGGACCCTTTACCAAGAAAAAGACTAACAATAAATTAACCTGTCAAGATACCTTGAACGGGGTTTACCAGCTCTATTTAGGTAGTAGGGGTTTTTATGAAGAACAGAGAGGGAAGCAGCTTTCTTTTCCAGTGTTGCCCTTGTTTGCTGTCTGTTAACACAGGGGCTGTTGTCAGAAGCACTCGTGTTTTCACCTGTTATTCACTCTCTCTGAAGGAGATTAGGCTGACCATAAGTTGGTGTCTCTTAACAAGCTGCTCCCAGCTGTTCCACATAGGAGCATGGGTGAGAAGAGACAGAGAAATAGTTTTATATACCTGGGTGGTTGTTCAGTTTTTTTTCTTGTTTGCTTTTCTGTGACTTTTGAGAAGTTTAGGAAGACTAAAACAAGATACTTCTTTTGTTTTAATCCTACCTAGCAGGAAAACCATTTTCTTGGTCTTTAAGTCAGACGTGGTAGGAGGTCCTTAAATGCTGGAGCAACCCATGCAAAGTGTTTATTTCCACACCTAAGAAATGGTCATAACTGAACTCTTTCCAGAGATGCAATTATGAAATGATCCAGCTCCTTGCCTGCCAGTAAGGCCTTTCTTTGAGACTTGCCTGGAAGGCTGCTGTTCATTGTGGTAATAAAGGAGGCAAAAATTCTTCTAATGCATGAGAAGAATAGATTGATTGTCCAGAATAGTTGTGGCTGCCCCATCCCTGGAAGTGTTCAAGGCCAGGGCTTGGAGCAACCTGATCTAGGGAAGGTGTCCCTGCCCATGGCAGGGGGATTGGAACAAGATGATTTTTAAGGTCCCTTGCAATCTGAACCTTTCTCTCATTCTATGGCTGAGTCCTGGGTAGGACAGAAAAGCATGGTTAAAAAGTGCTATGCCTCTGCTTCAGTTCATTACCTTGCTGTGAAATTGCCCTCGTTCCAGTACCTGCTCACCAAGCCAGATGTTGCAAGCAGAGAGGAGTTTGCTCACACTCTCCTACTCCAAGCAGCCACTGCTGACCAATGCCAGAGGCAGGAAAATGCAGTAGAGGGACTCACAGGTATCACTTAAGCTGATATTTCTAGTAACTAAAGGAAACTGCCAAAAATATGAGTTGTATTCCATTACACACCAAATTCTGTAGGAGTGGCTGAGGGGTAAAAGACAAAGGCAGTAAAGACTATGTTGTGTAGATTAACATAAACAACCCTTTTTTTCCTTAAAGAGCAGGTCTCTCTGAAACACCCTTTAGCATTCAGTAAAGAAATGCTGGGCTCATACAAAACGAGTTCTATGAAAATGCCAGTGGAACACTCAGCTATGGCTAAAAAATATCCAGGAAAAGCTGTTATGGAGAAGTCATCACCTGGGAAGGGATGGAGAACTACAGGATGATGTCACTTAAGAAACCACAGAGTATACAAGTTCTTGAAAACTCTTTTGTACTCTGAGCTCTACTCCTCATCAAAGATATAGCAGAATTAGAAAAGACTTCAAAGGATCAGAATGAAGAATATTATTTTCAGAAATGTATGAAAAGACTATGACTGTCTAGTCTCACAAGAGATTACATGAGACAGACACAATAAATATCTCTGCAAAACAGGGTACTCCAGGTCATGGAGAATAATCATACAATGTTTCTAGTAATGACAGAATTCAAGTCATCAAATTATTTTAATGGGCAGTAAGCTTATAAAAATCTCTCAAGATTCCCAAGGTCTGGAGTCCAGTTATGGAGATCCTTGTCAGCAGGTATTATGAATACTGAGCATTTATACAGATTCTAAAGACCACTGTTTAACTAAGGGAAGAAATATTCTTAAGAGCATTCTGATATTCGTCTTCATACACAAATGTATAACCTGGGCTTCACAAGAACCCAAGCCACAACTCTGTAGGCACAGAGGAGTTATTGGGGCAGTATCACTACCCACCTGTGTTGTTTGTATGCTTCTCTCCCACCCTTCCACTCCAGAAGGGATGGGGAAAGGGAACACTCCTGGTCTGATTCAACACAGTCATCCTTAAGCCTGCTTGTAAAAGAGCTTGGAAAGGTCTCCAGGCACCTCCAAGTCAGCAGAATCACTTGCTCCGTGACCCAAACCTTTGCTTTCTTTCAGCATGTTCAGCCCTTGCAAAATCAGCTACTTCCCAGGAAGATGGGAGACCTGGGAGAACCCCAGGCACCCCTTTAGTAATGTTAGCATCAAAAGCTTGTACCTCAGCAAGCAAGAGAGACCAGGGAAGGTTTTTGTCCTTGTTGTAGAGCAGCAGAGTCTTAGAGCTAGTTAAGCAGTCTGGCCAAAAGCTTTGCGAGGTGGGATAGTGAAGGAGGGAGTTGGATGCCAGTTTCCCAAGTTTTGATCCCATGCCTTGCTTCCTGCAGGTCTATGATACATCTGTAATGCTCTGCAAGTAATTAATATCAATTCTACACTAAAATAAAACCAGCAGTGTCTGAACAATGAGGATTCAGCCAGGAAATGCCTATTCATTGACCTTTCAATCCACTTTCATGTGAAACCTAGAGCAGACAGCAAAACTAATTCAGCTTCAATCCCTCTTGCTCTGTGTCATCACTGGCCATTGTCCTCTTGCTCTAAGTTAATATTCTTCCCTGCTACCCAGGAGATTTCTGGCTGTTTACATATTGAAATATTATCCCTTTCATCCCTTGGGGTGGCTTAATGTCTCATTCCCTCTTGGTTTCCCTGCATTTCTAATTCAGAATTTCTCTGTATGAGACCATTTCAAATAAGAAACAGCTCTGACCAAGGCAACTGCTGCCTTGTCAGCTTTCATTTCTACAGATGATGACTAACACTCCAGCTTATGACTGGTGGATTTTTGTTCTCTACCCCAGTGCTTGGAACACTGAAATGGGATTTTCAGTCTACAAAGTTCTCAACATATTGGTCCCATCAGGACCTCATCTATGTCTGATGGCATCTCTGGATATGGCTCTTCTCCCAACCACCCAGTTTAATTTATGTTGTTGACTTCTGTTAACATGGCCTTGCTTTGCCCTGAGCATCACACCCTCCAGTCCTTGTGTGGGAACAGGCTACTCTCTGTCCTTTGGGATCTCCCCCAGCTCCACCCTTTCTCCTTTTATATCCTACAGTCATCTCTGGAGCCACTAAATGTCGATATTTTTCTGTGGTCTGAGAATGCTAGTGACAGCTCACCCAAAATGCTCATCATGGTGTGTGTGAAAGTTGCTGTTAGGAAGAAAACTCCTACTGCTGCTGACTGCAGATCCTCAGACAGAGAGAAAGCTTCAAGGCAAGTGAAGACCCAAAACTTACATCCAGAAAGCTCTCAGGGTAAGAATACTTTTAAAAAATCTGAAGGGGAGACACAACAGACAGGGGAGTTAGGCAGTTAAGTCCTCCATAAAACATCTAAATGTTCTGACAGCTCTCCAAGGGCTTGTGGCATTTGCATACAGACTCCTGACAGCATCATAGAATCATAGAATAGTTTGGTGGGAGGTGATATTTAAAGGTCATCTAGTCCAACACCCTGCCATGGACAAGGACACCTTCCACTAGACCAGTTTGTTCAGAGCCTTGCCCTACCTGGCCTTGGATGTTTCCAGGGATGAGGCATTTGCCATCTCACTGGGCAATCTGTGACTGTGGTTCATCCTGCTCACAGTAAAAAATGTTTTCCTTACATCTAGCTTAAATCTACCCTCTTTTGGCTTAAAATCAATACCCCTTGATTTATTTCAACAGACCCTACCATGAAGTTTGCCCCTGTCTTTCTTATAAACCCCCTTTAGGCTCTGGCAGGGGCTCTGAGGTGTCCCTGGCACCTCCTCTTCTCCAGGCTGAACACCCTCAGCTTTCCCAGTCTGCAGAGCAGAGGGGCTCCATCCCCCAGAGCATTTCCCTGGCCTCTCCTGAATTCACTCCAGCAGCTCCAAGTCCTTCTGATGTTGTGGACCCCAGGGCTGTAGGCAGCTCTGCAGGTGACACCTCAGCAGAGCAGAGGGGCAGAATCCTGTCCCTTGAGTTGCTGGTCACACTCCTGGTGTTCCAGCCCAGGGCGTGGTTGGCTGCTTGGTCTTCAACCACACACTGCTGTGTCATCTCCAGCCTTTCATCCACTGCTACCTCTAGCCTCCTCAACAGGGCTGCTCTCAGTCAGATGCAGGTTGAACTCCAGAAGCTGCTGCAAACACTGATTAAACAGCTGGTAAGAGATTTACTTTTCCCCAAGAGCATCCCATGTACACCTGACAAAGGAGGCATCTGATGTATCTCCACTTTACAGCTGTTGCGCTGAGGTTTAAGAGGCTTTAAGGGCACCCAAATACTATGGAAACCAAAGGGATCTGGGCAGGTGTGTACTTCTGAGGAATTCAGGTTCTACTTTTAAAAGAATTTGGTGACTTTTGTAGAATATGGCTTTTTCTGCCCCTTGCCACACGATGAAATCCTCAGGTCTGCAGGGTACAAGGTGCTGCCTTCCTTGAGACAATATATATATGGAGATCTCCAAAGCTTTCACTAGCTAGGTCAGGAAATGGAAACGTGCTTTAAACACCTCTAGCCAAGACATGACCCTCCTGCTTCAGCACCAGGCTTTTTCTCCTTGCTGCTAGATTCCATTGCCCAAAATTTCTGTTCAGAGAATATTTCCCATCCGGTGCCAGTAAGGATCTTGACAGCTTGTGTCCCAGGAAAGAGTGAGAAAAGCCTTGGATATGTCAGGGTATCAAATCACGTCTCTTCCTTATATCCAGTGGAGAAAGAACGAGATCCCGGCTCACCTGTGTGAGGAAGCACCCATCCCTACATGAACATTGTCACCTGGCTGTCCCTTGTGCAGGCTGCACCAGCTCAAGGCTCAGAGCTTCTCTGTAGAATCAGGTAGCAGAAGGCACCCACTTAAGTCTTGTCTTTAGGGCTTTGCTGTAAAGTCTAATCAAAGCCTTGGCTGGAAGAGCTGAACATGTTAGTGCCAGCCAGTAGGAGTACAGTATCCTCAGGTCTGGAGAGAAGCTGAGCAGCAGTTCTGCCTGTCATGTCCATCACAACAGTGACAATTACTAATATATTTAGCCCAGATCTGGCAAAGCATTTTAGCCAAGACCACAGACTACTCTGTGGCAGAACTGGGATCAAAATCTGACCCTTTGACCTCCAGTCGAGTGCTTCAGCCACATGAAGACATTTGTTGTGCTATTTGCTCTCCCTTTTCATTAACTTTTCTGTATTTTTCATACCTAATTTCTTTCTGCTCATAAGGAAAAAACCTACCCCCTTTCAAATGCAAATTGCAACGAACAAAAACTGTATTCGTGGTCCTCAAACCATTTATTTTTTTAAGTCTCTGTAAAATATGTTCTTTGGGTGTTTATTAATTACAGAGGTTGTGAGACAGGAATTTTAAGTACACTAATAAATGTATCCAGTTAAAAGATGAAACTGGGAATTTCCTCCAAGCAGGGGTTTATGCCATTAGATTACAAGAAGAGACTTCTGAGACATGTGGAACAAGTCAGTACTCCTGGGGCTTCAGCTACAAGCCATGAATGTGCTGGTCCCTCACACACTGTCTGCAGAACAGGAAAGTGGGCCAGAAATACTGCAGCCTGGGCACCAAGGGGCTGCAGGATGGCTAGGAACTTGTTGATGGTTAGGGACCAACAGATCCCCTAAATTAAGCAAGGGTTGGTCATTGGAGGTCCATAGCTCAAGCAAAACAGGGAGAAACACAGCGATCTGCAGAACCTGAATGTTTTGGACAGCGAAATGAACATCCAAAATTGGAGCTTGGACTTCATGTGCTCTTCACTATCTTAAACCTCTAGGTAATGCATTCTTATAAAGAGCCACACAGTATTTGATATCTAATCTAAATACCTCCTGTCAGTCCTACAGATATTATCACAACTTCTTGTTCCTGCCCTAGTGGCTGCCAACAGGTTCAGAGTTGCATTTTCTGCACCTCCATGAAGAACAAGCATGGTGACAGCCTTTTCCATGACTTCCCACCAGGTCCTTTTCAAGTCCCTCTTTCCCTCAAGGGCTAAACTAACTGCAACAAAGATCAGCTGCCAGTGGGGACAGCTTCATGTGTCCCTTCATGTCTCTGCAGAAATAGAGACTTTGAAGTGCAATGTGTGCATGCTGCTGCTTCATGTCCTTGCAGGCTTTTGTCTCAGGGACGCCCAGTCTATACACCTACTTGCCCAAACTTATTTGCTATGGATATTCCAAGCACCTTTTGTCTGCTGTTGGAAGAAAAACTCCTCACAAGTGCTGTTTCAGATGCTGTCCCTGCTCCCTGTTCTTGCTCTCTACGACTCTTGGTATTTTCCATCTGTGCTATTTCAGCCACTTTGTCCTGTGTCTTTGCAGCTGGGTGGGGCTAAGCTATAAAAGGGATATGACTATCTTCCCTTGTTCCTTGGCACAGAGCCTTGGGCTATACAGAGCTTGGCTAAATCATTCCATGCATTCCTTTCGCTCTGTAGTAAGAGCATAATTCATTGCAAAGGTCTTTTTGACCATGCCCTCCTGCGACAGAAAATTACTGTTTTGCAGCTGTCTTGACTCACAGATCTTGGGATGAACTTATCTCAAGCATCTTGTGCGCAGGAAGATTCCATGGCAGCATTGAATAACAAACAGATGCTGAAAGTGTGTGCAATGTGCAAGCAGCACAAAAATGCTCCATGTTCCTAGACAGACATTTCTACCCAGATCTTCCTCCTGCTGCCATTATCCAGTTAGAAGTACGTGGTTTCACCCAGCTGCTCAAATGTCAGTATTTTATGAAATGTCCCTTGGTTACCATTTGGCGACAGACCACGACCCAGCTGCCTTTTCCATTGCTGACTCTGATGAACCCATGGTTTCTGACAAAAGCAGGCATGATCACATTGCATGAAAGCCACGTCCCACTCCAAGGATAAGGATTAGCCACAGTTTTAGCCTTCTTCTACAAAAACTTGGGAAGAAATACAAACTCACACAAACTTCATCATGCCAACTGCCTTTGGAAGAGGGTCTCAAGATTAAGAAGGGTGTTTGCCTGATCTCTAAAGCCTTTTGTAGGCATCAAAAGTCACAACTACTTTACTAAGGGTGTTTGTCCTAAGGAGAAAGGCCTAGCCTTAGGGCAGGGGCCATGGGGAGTCCTATTTCTGTCTCCAGTGCATAGCTGTTGGCACTATATATTCATACTCTGTGCTTGTGTCTTCTCAGAAAAGCATTTGAATTCATCAGCTCCAAACTGCAGCCCCAGATGGTGTTTTGCACTGTGGTGGCCAGGATGTGTGTCTGTCTTTGGGTGCACATGGGGTGTCCTGGAGGGAACTGCATGCAAGATTTCCTGGGCACTGCTGGAAGACTGTGTGAAGTGGAGAGTGAAAAGTTATAGAGTTGGGTCATTCTTAAAGATAAATTAGCTTTTATTTACTCCAGATGATCAGGAAGGTGGAATTGGGAATTATTTGGGGAGATAAATTATAGGATTACATTGACAATCCCCATTTCCTGCAGTAAGAGAGAAATGTATGTGACCAGGTAGCTAGAGTTTTCCAAGTGTTTTCACACCTAGTTTTATCTTCCAGAAGCCTTCCATGGCAAAAGCCCACCCAAGTCCCTTATTACTGCTCACTTTCAAACCCACGCTGCATATCCAAAGTGCAAGATGGCTAAAATTTCCAGGATCCATCCACATCTTGGTTGTTTCGCCCATCCTGGAAAAAGAACTGAGAATATGCCAAATTTGTCTGATCATTTGAACTGAGAAGTTATATCCTTCAGCACCTGGTGTCATGGTGAACATGGGACCCTTCTGAGAGTTTCACACCTCTTTCCTAGAAGATGACCATGTTTGCTTATTCACTCGCACACCAATTTTCTTCTTGTATTCAGAGCAGTAACCAACATGTTGTGGAGTGAATGCACATCATCTCTGTGGCCTACAGAGCTTGTTTATTGGGAACTTGGAAAGGTCAGTACAACAGCATGCCTTTTTTTATCTCTGTATTTCAAACTTCAGACCTCTAGCTAAATATTTGGCTTATGCTATGGACAGCTGCTGGAATGCAGCTTCTGGAATCCTTGGTCAGGGGTGAGAGGCCACTGCCTTTCTTCAAAGGGTCTTATAACTGGAGGAGTAACTTCTTGGAAGAGCCTTGCCATTGTGCATTGGATGTGCTGGATGGTTCCCATAGGATGCCCAGAGGAAATGGCTTTTCTCTAGCAGAGTTAGAAATGTGACCTTGCAATCTGTGCTGTGGATGATGACCTAGTTAGGAAAAGGGCACTGGGATTTTCAATGAGAAGCTCAAGCCAGGAGGGAATATTTTATGTACTTTTTGATCATTTGCTCCAGGGCTTATAGATTACATCCTGTTCAAAGTGTCCATTTTTAGTAAGCAGAGAGCTTAAATTCCATTTGAAGTGCAGAGGATTTAGCATGGGCCTCTCTGCTTTGACAAATCTGAAACACTTAACACGTACTCAGTGTTCTGGTGACTTCAGTGAGAAAAAACTTCTGGGGGTCCACTCAAGTGTTGACTAATGAATTACAGTCATACCAATCCAGATGATTTTTCTTCAACTCAAATCTGAATCAGATTTCTTGTTGCTGGCTCTATCTCCATTTCTTTGCTAATGTACCCACTGAGGTCTATAAAGTGCTCAGAATACTAAGAATTCAAAGATTCTTCTCTGAAGATAGCACTGCCACAGATTTTGCTTCAATGATGCATGAAAAACTTAGTATTTAGTATCAGACAAAAAACCTCCTTGCTGACATAAAGCAATTCAGAAAAAAAAAAAAAAAAAAGGTGACCTGTGAGGACATTTAACCACTGCTTAATTTTCTAGGCCTTGCCCCAGTGGCAGTGCCTGTGTTTGAGGGAAATGGCACTTTAGGTAGTGTAGGATCTGTATTTATGGAATCATAAAGTCATGGAATCATAGAATGATTTGGGTAGGAAGAAACCTTAAAGATTATCCAGTTCCAATGCCCTGCCACAGGCAGGGACACCTTCCACTAGACCAGGTCACTCCAAGCCCTGACTAACCTGGCCTTGAGCACTTCCAGGGATCCAGGGGCAGCCACAGCTTCTGTGGGCAACCTGTGCCAGGGCCTCACATATGAAGATGCAATTTAGTCAGTGAAGGAGCCGATGCCCATGTAAGAGGCTGCTCTTGTGTGGTCTGGTTCTGCTTGCAAAGAAGAAGGCAGATGCCTACAACCTGCTCTCCAGGCTGTAGCATAAATATGGGACTTGCATTTTGCACCAGCAAGCCTCAAAACACCTGGAGGGAAAAAAAGTCCTTTTCATCCATCATCTTCAGGTGAGCAGGCCATGAACAAACACACAAAGAGAAGTCCCAAGGGCACCTGGCAGCACAGAACATGGTACCCAGCACACAGTGGTGAGCAGAACCCACCTGGCTACCTTGGTCTGAGGTTCTGCATGCACATAAACAAGAGCATCCGTCTGCCCACCAGACCAGGACTGTGGTCAAAAGGCATATAAGGCTTATATCTCATTAAATGCAAACGAGATTTTTAAGGCTGTAAAAAAGATGAGGTCGGGATGACCTGGAAGCCTGGAAGATATCAGCATCTTCCCACAGTGTCTTCTTCAGCATCCAAGCTTTTCTGAGTTTTTCTGTCTAGACTAGATGTAATTTTGCACATTCTTTCAGTTATACATATTCATGCTATGGCTCCTCCCAACCATGCCCAACAGTTATAATATTTTCAACATCTTGGTGCTTCAGTTGTTGCAGCTTCATCTACTCTTATTTTGATAAGTTCAAAATAAGGATTTTTAGAAAATAGTTTTGAATAAATTTAACTTTCTCTCCTAACTTGATATACCAATGTAGGCTTCTTTTTTTTTTCTTTAGCTCATAATGAAAAATCAGATGGTTTTCTTACCTCAGGCGTCTTTATGCTTATCCTACCTTTTTCTGGTTTGAGTCTAAGAGTTTGGATCTCACCTACAGTTGAGATATTTGCTATGTGCTAGACCTCTAAGAGAATCATATGTGGACCTGGATGGCATGTTTCAGTTCCTGGCTATGTCCCTCATGTGAGATTTTTCTCTGTACTTCCGTTCCCACACAGCATACAGGAGAATAAATCTTCTTTGCCCACTATTTTTAACTACTTGCTCTAGTTATGCCATTTAGTCCATATTTGTAGAACATTTCACAGAGCCCTGATCAGAGATAAAGTCATCACACTACCAGAACCTAAGCAAAAATGATGTTTTTAGGAAAATAATTTCTATTATCAAAGAGGAATTCCAAATTAAATTAGTTGTTTGGGTGCAGAAATGTCTTCAGAATACTGAAAGTATGTAGGTTACGGTAGATAAACTATAATAAACATTGGACACCTATTCTTGCTGTCATATGGGGCTGGAGCAGAGAACATCAAACTCCAGAGGGTCTTTGTTATGAAGTTCACTAAAAGAAATCAAGATCCCCTGAAAAACAGAAGGTATTGCCAACAGCAGACTGGACACACTGCAGATGTGGGAGTTCTTTAATACCCTCTCCAAATCTTCAAGAGGAACAGTTGGCAATTCTGAACCTGGGGACATTTCGGGAGTATGTGTATTTGTACTTTTACTTACATAATTTTTTTCCCACTTATAATCTGATCACCTTCATGTTCCAGGAAAAAGAAAACCAGCAAAGCCCTGGTGCAAACGATGATTGCCCTAACAGTCAAGATTGTTTTCATTTGCTCTCTTACAGCACAGACGAGTTGGAAAAGAAGTCTCAGTCATAAATCTGGTGCTGCAAGAAGGGAAATTCCTGGGGAGTGAATTAGGACAGCAATATCTCAACCTTTTTTTTTCTTTTTATGACCACTCTACAAGTCAGCATCTAAAGTCATCAACTAAACTTTTTAAATGATCTGTCATCATTTTATTCTGATCAGCACTTCACATGGAGCAATTCTCATCTGCATGGACTTAGCTCATATTGACTTTACCTTTCTGGTATCGTGATGAGGAGACTTTTGGCTGGAAACAGAAAAAAGGACAAGATTTAACACCACCACCACCAGGCCCCCTACCTTGGATGGGTACTGGTAGGACATGGTTCAAAACCTCATGATGGAGTGATCACCTTGCAGCCAGGCAGCTTCCTGACGCAGGTGTGAGTTTGATTTCATAATCATAGAATGGTTTGTGTTGGAAGGAACCTCGAAGATCATCTAGTTCCACCCACTGCCACAGGCAGGGACACTTTCTACTAGACCAGGTTGCTCCAAAACCTGTCCAACCTAGCCTTGAACACTTTCAGGGATGGGGCAGCCACAGCTTCTCTAGGCAGCCTGTGGCAGGGCCTCAACACCCTCACAGCCAAGATTTTTCTCACAATTTAAATCCACTCTCTTTCAGTTTCAAGCCATGCCCCCTTGCTCTGTCAGTACATGCAAGTCCCTCTCCACCCTTCTGGTAGGCTCTCTTTAGGATTTACCCATGGTTAATCCACAATTTTATCTGTCACCTTGACAGAGAAATTTGGCCAATATAAATAGTGCTATCAAGTCTTGGTATGTCCTATTCCATGGAAGAAAGGCTTTAAATGGTTCAAAAAAAAGCCAGCAAACTGTCTTGGGAGACACTACAGAAAATAAGTTATCAATATCAAACTGCACATAGTTCAATGCCTGACCTTTGGTCATAATTTCTATATCTGTTGCTTAAAAAAGGTTAAGCACAGCAGAAAAGGTTATCTGGGGAAACCTGAAAACATGTTTATTGAAGGTAACGTGGAAAATGTGCCTTCTTAAATGTCTCTCCATTCCCATTTGAAATGATCAAGGTGGAAACAGCTTCAAACTGACAGAGGGCAGGATTAGATGAGATATTTGATAGACATTCTTGGCTGTGAGGGTGGTGAGGCCCTGGCACAGGTTGCCCACAGAAGCTGTGGCTGCCCCATCCCTGGAAGTGCTCAAGGCCAGGTTGGTCAGGGCTTGGAGCAATCTGGTCTAGTGGAAGGTGTCCCTGCCCATGGCAGTGGGGTGGAACTGGATGATCTTTGAAGACCCTTCCCCACCAAACCATTCTGTGCTTCTATGAAGTCAGAATTCAAACACCACGGGAACCCCTTAGATGTAAAACTCTGTGGCATCATATTTCATCCTTCTGGCTCCTTAAGCACTACCACAAATGAACTGATAAATAACTTTGTCTGACACATTCCATACCAATTCTGACCACCCCAGGGCCTTGATAGTGAAACCACCACTTGTGAGGTGCAAGTTACTCCCTGCACTCAAAGAGCCCCAACATCAACCAATATTGTCCTGGAGGGAAGGTGGGCCTGTTTTAAAGAAGGGGAAACAGAGGCACACACAAGGTTGGGATCAGTCTGACCAAAAGCATCCTTCAGTTTGAGTCACTACAGGGTCTCTCTTCTCCCCCAAGGGAAGACACTCTTGGAGTGCAATTCACCTTCTTGGGAACGCCCTGTCTAAAAGAAATTAGATGGACCACAGCCTAAAAGTGCCTCCTTCTCTCTACTGACTGTAAGGGCAGCCACAGATGACTTAATCAGGTATAGACATCAACACAAACATCTAAAGTCATGTGTGAGGAATCACGTCTTCTGTGGCTTGCCCAGGACCTGACAGCCATTTAGCAATTGCAGCAAAGTCAGAAACTCTGCAATAAAATAAGATCAGATCAGATAAGATACAATTAAATTTTAAAAATTCCAACTGCTAATCTGGTCTGAGGTCCCACGGCTTTATCTGACTCAGTTATTTATCATATTTACATCTCCATAGCAATAGGAAGCCAACACATTGTGGACTACAGGAAATGTAACAACTTTCTCCTGCAATAGCGCTCCCAGTCCCAGTGAAGACTCTGGGGGACCTGTGAGGAATCAGGCTCGTGCTTTGTGTATGATGCATGCAGGTGATAGAAATAATACACCATGAGCACAAAACCTGACCCCAAGTATCTTGCAATGTATGTTTTGTATTACTTTTTGTTCCCTAAGTTACTGCTGCACTTCTGAGTTCAAAAGAGCAATGGGAAAGATTGACTGCTCTTACAGCTTCCTCCTGGAAGAGGAATAGGAATCTGACAAATCCCCCATGGATTTGAGACTTGACTCAGACGAAATCTGCTCCCGAGATGGAACCCAAACCCCACCTAGTCCCACTGTTGCTATGAGCTGTGGGTTTTAGGAGGAAGTCAGTGGTAAGAAAAGGCTGTATTCATCTGGAGATGGTCCATTGGCATGCATTCAGTGGTCTCATGGCATTTCAACAATGGTCAGGTGCCTACAAGAAAAATCATGACCCAGCTGATACTCCTCCAGGGCACCTTGCACTTGCAAAAGACTGCTTGGAGCTCTACAGGTTTCTTTAGCTCAGACACTGGTTTTTTTTCTTTCCATAGGGATGGTTCCAGCAGACATAGCATGGAGAGTTGTAAGAGAGGAGGAATTTAGCAATGTCTCTAGATTGAAACCACCAGAAACCTTGAAATGGCAAAAGGGTGCCTTCAACTGAAATAGGGTGGAAAAGATCCCACAAGGACATTTTTCCTCATCCTGGTATGAACTCTGCTTTTTTGCTGGGGTGGCCCTGGCTAGATTCAGAGCAGGATGGGGAGCAATGTTCAAGTGTTGATTCCTTATGATACCATTTCTAAGGACACAATACCAGCCTCTACATTCTGGGCACACAGGAGAGTTAATAAACTCTGTTACTGTTGGTTACCTCTCCTGGAGGTGCCTTTGCCACAGTTTTTGTGATCAAATTCTTTGGTAAACCTACATTTGCCTGTAAAGGATCACAAATACCATGTACATCTTTCACAACCCCCTGAAGCACTGGGGTTTGCTTTGCTTCAGAGTTCAGTTTAGTTTGTCTTTGGTTTAGACACACGGCTTTATTGAGTGAAGTTTGCAGGCATATGAGTCAAAACTGGGTTCCTACAACCATGTTTAGGTTTTCTGAGAAATGTGATCTCATTCAGAGTAGTGTCAAGAAACTTTCTGTGGCCATGGAAAGCAGATGTGCTCAGCACCTTTGAAATATTAATAGCCTTGAAGAGTCTAAATATAGGTTTAAAGGTCTAATTTGAGAACATGGTTTAAAAATAAAGAAAATTCTGTGGATTTCTTCCCTAGAATATCTACAAAATATAAAAATTCTAGTGCAATATACTATCATATACATGTAATTTTGATAATTTTGCTTACCATGAAGTTACTTTTCAATATACTTAAGGTATTTGTTCAAAATAAGTTTGATGTAATATCTGCATTGTCCCTTTGCATTTTGGGGAAATTTGATTTTAAAATTTTTTAAAATCACTATTTTAGGTATCTATTATGAATAAAGTCCTATGAATCCCTTCAAGATGCAAAGTATGAGGACTTTTTTTCTGGTATAATAAAGCAACAATAAAAAAAGTTCCATAAATATATGCATATGCCTTATGTCAGAGGCATAAGGCATGTGCATGTATTTGTAGAACTTATGGTTTCCAAAACAGAGAACACAGTTTTGGTTAAGATGTCATTTAACTGAGACATCTGAAAGACTTCCATTGAGAGACATGCATTTGCATTCTTAATTTAGTCAAACATTCTGCCCTGTAATTTTTGTTGGGAAATACTCAGAAGAGCAATGCGATTATCTGAGATTAAAAAAAAAAAAAACCCACAAGAATCTCTCAAACTTTGCCCCTATCCTCAAAAGCAGCATATGACAGGAGAATGTTGTACCAGGGATGTCACCCAGAGGCTTGTACAGCCCACGGACTGTAATCTGTGGCCATTATTTCATCTGAGCACTGGGGATGGAGCCAGGAGAAATATGAGGAGTATCAAGAAGGATTGCAGAGCCCTGGGTGTGGTGGTAAGAGACTTGTGAGTGCAGATAGTTTTTTTCTGGATGTTCCTGGTCAAAGGGAAGGGGTTTGAAAAGTCCAGTTGAACCTGGGGAGTCCACAAATCCTTACAGGACTAGTGCCACAGCCAGGGATTCAGATATTTAGAATGTGGGACTTGCTATGAGAAACATGCTCTGCTGGGAACTGATGGGGTCCTTCTGTCAGAAAAGGGAAAAAGCAATGTTGGTTGTAAGTTGGCCAACCCGGCAAGGAAGGCTGCAAACTAAAGTTGCTGGGGAAAGAGAACCTCAATCCATCCCACTCCTACCAGTTTGATGCCAAGGCCAGCAACAGATGCCCAGAAGCTGGAGAGGGCTCACAGGTCAGCAGAAGAGCACCTGAAGGGCAGTACAAAGCTGCTCCAGCCACTAAGTCAGCTTACATGGCTCAGTGCAAATGCACACAGCATGGGGAATACAAGAGGAGACCTGCACACACAGGCAGCACCGTGAACTCATCAGGCCCAGGGAGATGTGGTGGGATGGCTGCTGTGCCTGGAGGGTTGGAATGGCAGGATACAGGCTCTTCAGGACAGACAGACAGCAGTGGGTGCTGTCAGTGGCCAGCTGGAGTGCAGGGAGCCCTGCCTGGGGATGGGTGAGGATGAGCTCATGGGTCAGGATCAAAGGAGAGAAAGGGACAGGTGACATTGCAGGGGGGCTCTGCTACAGGCCACCTCAGCAGCAAGAACAGGTGGATAAGATCACCTACAGAGAGGAGTAGCCACACATTCAAGCTGTGCCTTTCATGGGGGACTTCAACCACCCCAATACATGCTGGAGGGGCAACACAGCAGGGCATAAGCCAGGAGGTTGCTAGAGAATGTTGGTAATTACTTCCTTCTCCAAGTGATTGAGACGCCAAGGATGAGAGGTGTTATGATGGATCTGGTTCTCACCTGCAAGGAGAAGCTGGCAGGGAACTGGGAGCTCAAGGGCAGCCTGGGCTGCAGTGACCGTGAGGTTTTGGATGGAGCTCAAGATCCTTACAGAGAGGAGGGCACACAGCAAACTCACTGTCCTGGAATTCAAGAGAGCAGCCTCTGGTGTCTTCAGGGATCTGCTTGGAAGACTGTCATGGGATATAGCCTCAGAGGGAAGAGGGGCTTAAGAAAGCTGTTAAATATTCAAGGATCATCTCTTCCAAGCTCAGGAGCAATGCATCCCAGAAAAGAGGAGTTCAGACACAAACACCAGGAAGCCTACATGGATGAAAAAGGAGCACCTGGAGAAAAAAACATGTCTGATGCACAAATTCAATTGTCTCATTTTAGAATCAACTACAGAATCTTACCTATTTTTTATAAAAATAAATGGGACCTCTATTGCAGGTGAGAGTTTCACAGGATACCTGCTGAGTTTCTGAGCATGTGTATTGTCTTCAGTATGATGACATGTTGTCTGAGGCTTAGATATTTTTAAGTCAAATTACGACGTGATTTACAATATGCGTCACTTTTTCCAAATAGCCATGGGAAGTCCCCCAGCTTTGAAAGCTTCACCAAAAAAAAGTGATGAACTGGTATTTGGCAAAAAACCCTACAGAGCATTTTAAAAATTAAACTCAAAAGAAAAGAGGGGGGGAGGGATGTGTGGTTTAAAACGATTAACCAGCTTACATTGTCCCCTCCCTGTAATTCCACAGTCTTGCTGCACAAACAGCTACATCCTTTAAAGAAACCTCACTTGGTAACAGAGTCATGCTTACAGTGGGGCCACGGCACACACCACAGCCTGGGCCTGGGCCAGAGCAGGCTGGAGGTGATGGAAGGACTGTGCTTGCCACCTCGTCATCTCAAGGTGCACAGCACATTGCAGAGCCCATCAGCCCTCACAAGGAGCCAAGAGAGCTCCTGGGGATCCCATCTCTGCTCTTCTCACCCACACCAAGCTGAGTCAAAATTGCTGGCCGTCATCTCCAAAGGCATCTGGTATCCCCTCCTGGTGTCTGAAAGCTCCCAGCTCCTCAGAGCAAACCCCCACAGAGCTCTTACGTTGTGTATCAGCTGCAGACACATGCAGCAAGATCTGCTGTGATTGAACACACCATTGGGTCAGATGATGTGTCCTGAGGCTCCCCTCCATCCCTTCCCCTCAAGAATGACCTGCACCCAGGTATTATCCCAAAACACTGTTGACACCCCTTATCCATCACCATGACATAAGAATATATGGTGTGGATCCAGTAGGAAAACAGGGTTGGGATCAAACCAAGCATTGCATCAAGCCCTGCAGATTGAAGTGCCTTTACTCCAACAGCCATACAAATCACACATACTTCCAAGGAATTATAGTGGCATCAGAATGGCAAGCAACCAAGTGAGTTGTAACCGGATGAATGTGAAGTATGAAAAAAAAATCCTTAAAAGAGAAAGAGCAGGCAAAAATCTCGTGGCAAGCTGTTGCAACAAATGTGTCTGGCCTTGCTTTGAGCAGTCTTTGCCAATTTGAGGTGAAATTGTCAATGGTTTCCTCAGGTGACTTGCTCTCTTCTGGCCTTGTGGTGGGAGCACACCCTGGAAAAAAAGTGGTAAGAAGGAACAATTTTATTTTCATTATTCCAAAGATTTGCACAAGATAATTTATCTTGACGGAAACAATTTCTTAGGAAGAACCTACCACTCACTGACACATCCCACTGCAGACACACCCCAGATCTCAAATCACCTCACAGTCTGAATAGCAGAAGACCTCTCCTAGGCAGAAGAATTCAGCTTAGGAAATCACAGTGTCCTTTATTTAACCTTTTAATGCTCTGTAGGCTCCTACTTGTTAGGTTCTGCTTATTACTGACTATCAGACAACTCCTAGACAGAAATGGTGTTTCTTTACATTCAGTTTCAGTCAAATTTGGAACAACATCTTAAGAAACCCGACCTCTCTGCCAAGCTTAATGTGAATCCATCCCACGCTCAAGGCTTCAAAATCCCTTACAGGTTTTGAGAATGAAGAGTTTAAGTGTTCATTGCCTCCAGACCTGTAAATCTCTGAGCTTCATAAGCAGTCAATTTTGTGTGATGCTGCAATATTACACTTTAGGCCCTTTTTTGTGAACAAGACCCAGTTTCCAGCAGGCACAGGCATGAGGTGTTCTCACAACAGGTTTGCAAGCAAGTACTGATAAAAGCAATTAAAACGAAAGCGCTGTGAGGATGCAAAGGTCGCTAGGTAGGAGTGAGAGCGGGAGGTGACGTCAGGCTAAGGCAGAGGAAATGAAGAAATGGAAGCAGTCTGTGCAATGGAGACCTTGCTGCTGGAGGAAACATTGCATCATATCTCCAGGTGGCATCACCTGCGGTGGCAGGAGCAGGTCTGGGGGACTTTTTACCCTCCAGATCTGCCGGTGGGGGGATCGTGGTGACTGAGACCAGCTTAGGCTCACACAAACCTCTACCCACGCACAATGGCACAAGTGGGTTTTCAAGTATGTCTTGCCCTTCTCAGAAATTACTATCACAAATTAGGGGAAGATAATTTGAAATAGCTCTAAGCCTTCTTAGGCCACAAGTTCTCAATAGCTAATTACAGCTGAGACAGCTCTGAAAACACTTGGGCTAACAAAACCCGTATCTGTCACAAAATACGTGTGGATTTCACCTTAGAACATTTAGCCAAACACTGGACTCAGACAACTGAACTCAGGGGTAATTTGAGCAGCAAAGAACCTCTACCTGTTTTTAGCAGTACTATGAAAAGTTGAGCTTAGCAACTGTCTCAAAAAAATCCACTAAAAAATCACATCGGTGGGATTAGGATTTCAGAATTGATCACTTTTGCTCATTTCAAGCCCAGCCTCTGTCAAATCCTTGCTCTGCCACTTCATCCCTTCTCCCAGACTTCAGGGCAGTGTTGCTCACACACCACCCAATATCAAAACAGTCAACTGTGCAGTGCAGTGAGTGGTGCCATGGGTGTCAGTAGTGTCATGGGTGGAGTGACACCTAAGAACACCTCCTGGTGGCACTGCTTGGCTCAGCTATGATCACACTCCTCCATCACTGTCCAGCTCCACTGACCTGCACAAGAAGAGAATGGGATGGGACTGGACTCCAGAGGTTTCTGCAAGGACAATTGTGAATCCCACAACCTCCAGACAGACACTTCATCATCTCAACCTGTGCAAGGTGGGGACATCCCCAGGATGTGCCTTAGAGGCTGGTTTTGGGTGCCTGTTCATGAACAGCCTGGAAACCACCACGAGAGGTGATACTGATGCCTTAAAGGACCTGGAAATGAAACAACACACTTTCGAGATAATATAAGTCTGGGAGGTAATATAAAGACTGGTCTTTACTGGAAGCCTCCAAGGGCCAGATATGGAAAATGCCTAAATGTCCAAATGGCCGCCCCCACACTGGGTGAATACAGTTTTATAAGTTTAGCAAATTAGCATAATTGACAAAAATCACCAATTAGGAGCACAAGTGGGGGGCAATTCCTCCCCTGTTCAGCTCCTTTCTAAATCCTTTCCCCTCAGATGGGAACTAAACTTTGTTTATGAAAATGTCTCTCAAAGAGCTGGTTTTCAGCCTTGGTTCCCAGGAAGAACCAAGATAGGACAGGGGCCTTGTACCCACCAGGGCTTGGAGGGCTGCAGTGTGTTTCTGAGGCAGAAAGCAAATGAAATGGTGCTAAGAAAAGAGACAGGTCAAGAGTAATCTTCTGTGCAAAGGCATTTTGTAGCTGTGGTCTGTATTGTGGAGTGGGAGGCAGTTAGGTATGGAATTCAGTAAGTACCCAATGCCCAACTTTTAATGGCCACAACAATGCTGTGATCAGTTCTTGGATATGCTGGGAAGGAAAACTCCAGGATAACCAACATTTTGGTAAATGCCAACGAACCTTGTGTTGTGCTGGTTTCCTGGGGCAGTAGAGGAAGCAATCAATCTGTTTAGTCATTAGTAGTTACTTCTATCCACAAGTCCACATTGGATAACATGCAGGACAGTGCCATATCGATTGGGTTTCTTACAGACTGGCTCTTACAGACTGGGGACTAAAACTGCACCAGTTTCCCTTGGTGCTTTGCCATGTTTACTTCAGGACTTTGATTCCCATGAGCTGTACTGGTGTGAATCTGGGGAAAAAAGGAAAGAACAGCCACTGGTCTAGAAAACAAAAACCTAAAGCACTGAGATTGGACATGAATTAGAAATGTTCGTCATAGAATAAAAATGGTTTGGGTTAGAAGGGACCTAAAAGATCTTTGGTTCTAAACTCCTTGCAATGGGCAGGGACACCTTCCACTAGACCAGGTTGCTCCAAGACCTGTTCAACCTGGCCTTGAACACTTCCAGGCATGGGGCTGCCACAGCTTCTATAGGAAAACCTGTGCCAGGGCCTCAACATCTTCACAGCCAAGAATTTCTGCCCAGTATCCCAAATAACCCTGCCGTCTGGCAGTGGGAAGCCATTGCCCCTTGTCCTGTCCTTCCAGGCCCCTGTCTGTAGTCCCTCTTCAGCTCTCTTGGAGCCCCTTTAGGCTCTGGCAGAGGCTCTAAAATCTTCCTGAAGCCTTCTCTCCCCCATGATGAACACCCTCAGCTGTCCCAGCCTGTCTCCAGAGCAGAGGGGCTCCAGTCCTTGGAGCATCCTTGTGGCCTCCTCTGGACTCACTTTGCATGATTACTTACCCATTGAGCAAATTACCTTGGTGTCCAGGGATAAAGGTATGATACATCACTGACTGTCTCCCTCTGCTGTTTAACAAGAACCCTCAATCAATTTTTTCCCTCTTTATGTCATTGAAGCAGAGCTAGTATTTCCTGACTGACCCAATACACTGAATAATATAATCAACAGTCACATCTTATGATTACTCCAACCCACTTATTCCACTCAGCCTGTGCAGAAATTAATTTCCCCCCTCAAAAAAAGAGGCCAATGACTTTTATTATTATTTTCTTTCGGACTGTATTCAGCCCTTCAATTTCCACATGGGAGTCAGTCCCCTCCAGCTGGGAATCCCGGCAAGTTCCCTGGCAAAGCAGCTTCTGTCCTGCCCAGAACTCCTTTGAGAGCACTACACTAAGGGAACAATCATCTTGCTATTATTCTTCAGCACCTTTGCCTTCACTCTCAATGTTAATGCAGACTAGAGGTGCCAGCTGGGGTGTTTTGTAGACTGAAGTCCCTGAGCAAATTCCCTCCACTACTGTAAAACAGGAAAGAACTTAAACTTGGTATAATCACATAGACACAGATATTGTGAGTCCTCTTGGGGATTTTATGGGTTTTGGATAAAGAAACCCATTCCCTTAATTTGTGTGGGATTCAAGGGTGGTGTGAGAGATGGGTGTGGATTAGGCATAAATGAAATTATGGAGTTTGTAAGATTTAGCCTAGGAGACAGTTTGGTGTCTTATATTGAAGTTAATCCCATAAAATATAAGTAATGGAAATTTCACAAGGTCAGAGGGGTGGGTTGCTCTTGGTTACATCTGAGCTGGACCAGGAAACGAAGTTTGGGTTTAAATAAACAGCTTAAAACTATGGAGTCAGACACTGCAACTGAGGTCCTGATCCTGAGCATAATGTCACCCTCTTTTGCTATCAGACAGACTTAGTGGTGCCTTTAGATAGACATTAACTTAGGCACATGGAGAGACGTCTGCCTGTCCTGTTATAAAGCCCAATAACTGGCTTCAGAGCCCCATATTCCTTACCCCGACAAGTGCAGTTTCTGATAAATCACTGTACAAATTACAGATGGGCTGAAGCCTCAGGAGGATTTTGTAAGGTTCTTCACTTTATTAGTTCTGTTTATCTTTCTGTTCCATGGTGACAGCTGAAGTAATCCCAGACTTTACGAATAAACTCAGATCTTCACCTGTGTTTAGTTAAAGACCACGAGGTACATACTTTCCACAACACAGTGGCTCCACTTGTTAGGGGAGTCATACACCATGCATTGTGCTGGAAATTACATTGTCCAAATTTAGTGTCCATTTGGTGCTCAGTGAAGCTGGTGGAAACTTAAAAACTTAAAAATGCTGGCAGCAAATAAGGAAAACAGCTCTTTATTTTTAGTTCTGCCAAAATCTCAGCTGAAGATTTGTCAGGAGGTTACCAGTCCACATTTCATGACAAACTTGCTGACTCTGAAGCAATGTTGTTTGTTTGATTTTCTTAAGTGTCTGATAATCCATATAAAAGAACGAAACAGAGTGTTACTGAACAAATTTCAACTTTGCAAAGCAAAGCAATAGAAAAACAAAACAAACAAAACCCCCTCAATAAATCTCCAGTTAAAATGTTGCATCTGAGCAAACTACTGGCATTAGTTTCTGCTCTGGGCTGAAACTTCATCCATCCTCCAGGGAGCTTTTGAGCCAAAGTTGTTTTGGGCCAAGTAGAATTTCTTCAGGAAGGTCAAGCCCTTAACCTCCAGTCCTTTTGCTGGCAGCCTGGAGCCTGAATATTTTGGGACAGATGTTCAGGGCTGTGGATCACTTAAAAAATAGGAGACCTATTTGCCTTCCTTGGAGTTAGTCTGAAAGATCTTATTCAAAGCTCTTTTTACTGCGTGATGGATTTTTCATTTTAGTTTTAAATCAAAAGATCTGTTACCTATTTTCTGGCTGCTAGTGAAAGAAACCACAAATAATTTTTCTACCCAGAAAAAAACCCCAACCAACCAACCAAAAAAACCCCAACCAACCAACCAAAAAAAAAAAATTAAGAAAAGTGCATGTAACAACCACAAAATACTTGAAGTATTCAAAGCAAGTGAAATGCCTGATAACCTTCATCCAGGAGACACTGGCTAACAATTTGTGCTACACAACTTGGCCTTTCACCCAGCTGCTGCCCTGTGCTGGTTGTATGGATGCACCAAGATAGTATTTCTAATAATCTCCTTGGGGACAAAGAGCAGAAGAATTTACATCCTGAATGAAGCAGGGATTCAACACAAGATTACACTTCAAGGTGTAAGTTAGTTAAGCTTGGCCTGGATGCCCAAGCTTCCTCCCCAGATCAATACCTGGAAAAGAGTGTAGAAGGAAAAGGGATTTTTGGCAGAAAGTCACTTATTATGCGCATCCTGAAATGGCTGGAGTGTGAGATGGGCATCAAGGAACAGCAGAACAGTAGGAACAGGCAGCATTTCTCACTCCTAAATGTGTGTAGGAAGAAGACCCAGCTGCACCCCTTCCTCTACTCTTCCTGTGCTGGTTTATCCCCAGCAAGAAAACCTGCATGCATAGGTGAGGAAGGAGCTAAAGTGCCCTCCAGCAGGGCTCTGCTTGAGGTGGTTGGCCCCAGGTTTAGATACTTTGGTAGACAATCAACTCAGATGAAGTAAGGGATCATCTGCATTTAATGTAGCTTTAGTTTCCTGTTAAGCTTCTGAAATAAATGCATAGCCTCAGTTTTTCAAGAACATCAGATGAACTTGAAAGAGGTTTTTGGTTTCTTTCTTGAACTTGGGTACCCATCTTCCAACTGGCCTACACCCAACACACCTGCGCCTTCCTCAGGTTTTGTGTCCTGTTTCTACTAAGGCCAGTGACCACTGTTCTACCAGAGGGTTGCTTGGGTGATACTAGAGAAGCTGGGACTGCTTGGTCCTTGGGAAGACACAGGCCCTGCTGTTGCTCTGCTTTTGCTTCCTTTGCTGCAAGAAGTGATGAAATCATTTGTACCGGCACGGAAACTGGCCGTGAGCTTTGCCCACCTTGCTAAACTACTCGATGACTTACACCTCACTGCCTCCAACATGTCGGTGAAGATACTCAGGGCTCAGGTTGGTAAGAAACAGAGTCTTCACCTCCTGCCTATGTTGTAAGTCTGCAGTCACTCAAGCAGTTGTGCAAGCACTTGGCCCTAGTTCCAAGTCCCACAAGCAGCATAAGGTTCCTCAGTCATGCACAGATCTTCTAGGACATCCTTGCATGGGAATATTTGTTGAAGAAAACTTTATAACCTGGTAGATTGCATTGAAATTGGAATCTTTACACAGGCCTCTCCCGATTCCCTATTTTACTACAACTTCCCGAGTTAAAAGCTCTTCTAGTAAATACCAGATTTTTTATAAACACTCAAGTTCAATTCCGGACGATTTACATGGTTTGGGTAACATCATCAAATAAAGCACAGTATAAATAATGCCAAAAACCATAGTGCAAACAGGTAAACAAATTACAAGGTCTTGTAAAATACTTGATTTTGATTAAAGCCAAGAATAAAAAGGCAGACCAGAGTTTAGTCTTCAAATGGCTGAGGTCAGCTTGGACTAGCTGATGACCTATCAACCAAAGTGTTAACATGCTTCACTTAATTTCTAGACTGTAAATCAAACTGTAATTAATCACCACCATCCCAAGCAAACAATCTCCTCTAATCACCTTGTCATGACAATACATATTTGTAATATTGCAGATGCTCAGGGACATCTTATAAACAGGATGTAAGTGAACATCTATTAAAAACATAACTGGATTACTGCAGTTGCTAAATATTATTCCAAGTTTCGTAATACTATGCACTTTAAGGCCAACATATAAAACAGCAGCTGCTGTTAGAGGGGTTTGTTTTCCTACTCATAATCAAATTTTGGCTTGTGAAAGACTTATTTTTCTACCCTTATTTTTTTCCTGGGAATTGTTGCACCAAGCACAGGCATAAAAAAAAATAAGGGAAAAAACCCAAAACAACTGTCTTCCTGAATTTTTTTAATGGATTTCTTTATTTTTGTCTTTAATCCACCCACCTCCCCACTCATCAATTGCTGGTAACTCTCTTGTGTGATGTTGGTGCTGCTGGAGACAACTCATTCTTCTTGCATGTATATTGCTAAGCCAGGAGATTTCTCACGTCCTGTGTCCAGCTAGGTGCCCCAAACCCGCTCCTGGGTCCACATCATGATGCTAATTTTTAACTCAGGTTCTTGTACAAATTAGAGCAACATAAAGGTGGAGTGTTCTTTTTGACACATATTACTATACCCAAGGGAGAGAGCTTCACCAGTCCTGCCAATAGAAGGGTGATAACCCATTCTGCCTCAGCTGCCAGGGTAGAAAACCTGACCAGGACATGGCCTTCCTGCATCACTGCAGCACCCTGAAGGTCAGCTGGAGGGTCTGCTTGACTCACAGCCAAAGAATAAAGCAAGGGGCAGACAGGTCAACGCAGACAGGGGAGCACAGGGAAGCAACAGTCATGCTCAACAAAAGCCGTTAAGGTTTCTGCAAGGTGTAGGTTTATCTGAAGGGGAATTTCATCAAGGCTAAGGCACAGAATGGAAAAGCACAGATTTGTGGTTTTCAAAGTACACCCGATCTAATGGAAGGTGTCCCCGTCCATGGCAGGGGGTTGGACTAGATGATCTTTAATGCCCCTTCCAACCCAACCCAGTCCATGATTCTATGATAAGCAACAATGGCCACATCCAGGCAGAAGCAGTTGGCTTCTCCACATTGGAGAAGACAGAGGCAACAATGTCTTCGACAGAACAAGGTTGAAGAAGGTGTCCCTGGACATTTTCCCCACAAACCTTTCTGCAAGGGCTCCTCTATCGCTAATCTTATTCTGTGCATTGGTGTTGGGCTGGATCGTGGTTTTGGTCCTCCATGTTTCCTTCTATCCACCTTCTCTCCTGAAGTATTTTGTCCATGCTTCTCCTGCCATCCAGCCATGATGGTGGACCTTGGCACTGGGTTTTGACCTCTCTTCCCCCTCTATCTCGACACAGGGAGCTCTCACTACCAAGGCCTGCATTTCAAACACACTTCTTGTTCTAGAAGTGAACACATTTTCCTTCCAGATCCAACCTCTCCACCTTGCGTTGACTCACAGACCTCTGACTCTTTTTCCTCCTTTTCTGTCCTTGGTGCAGCACATCACTCATGCTTTTCTTTCATTCCCAAGTCCACACTTCCCTCTTGGAGACCAAGAAATCACACAGTATTCAATCACACAGTTGAAGTTATAAGCACAGCTGTCCTAAGACTTCTCCTTTTCTACCAGCACTACTCCCCAACCTCCATAACTGGTGTTCTTCCACCCAAGACCAAGATCCAGACTATTATTTTACAGTGCACTGGCTTATCTCTATCTTCTCATCTAATTTCTTTTTTATCTCTTCACATTCTTGACCTTGTGCCTTTGCCCCTTCTCTGTGTTCATCTGTCAAACATCCTCATTTCTTCCAAGCACTGCTTAAAATTCAGCTCTCCAATCAGCACTCCTTTTTTCTAATCACTGGCAACCTCACATAATCCTTGTAATGAAGTATTTTCTCATGCCCCAACATGTGCTAAACGTGACTACTTTAGATTTCAAATTGTCCTAGACAGGGAGTATGTCTTACATGCAATCTGTAAAATACTGTTCACATCTAAGGTACCCTACAAATGTTATCTAATAAATGGAATTCATTGCACTGTGTTTATGATCAGCTGTAAAAGGATGAGGAAGACCGGCTAAGATGTGAAATTAACTGTCTAAAGCCTAAAACAAAGAACCCAGTGAAATGAAGATATGGATTAGGCTTTAAGCTGAAGGCAGGTAGATTTAGATTGGATATTAGGAAGAAATTCTTCCCTTTGAGGGTAGTGAGGCCCTGGCACAGGTTGCCCAGAGAAGCTATGGCTGCCCCATCCCTGGAAGTGTCCAAGGCTGGGTTGGACGGGGCTTGGAGCAACCTGATGTACTGGAAGTGCACAGGGTGTAATTGGATGAGCTCTAAGGTCACTTCAAATCCAAACCATTCTGTGATTCTTTAACTTTCAAGTGAGATTTTGCTTTGTTGTGTAAATAAATTATTTTTTTGCATTTGAGCAAAATGCTGAGTTTTGCTTCACTGCTTCCACTTAGGAAGAATTTGCTCTGAAGCAGATGCTCAGATCTGTGAATAAGCATTTCAGGTTGCTTTGCATGAATAGCAATTGTTGTGTTAACAGTTAAGGTCTTGAAAACCACGACCATGTTCTGACCCTGTCTGGCTTACTGGGAGAGTTGTAGCCCGTGAAGTTAGGCTACTGGGACCATGTGTATTGCCATAAATTGGGAGAAAGGGAATAACAAAAGATAAAAGTGACTTTTGAAAATGCAGAAGAAGCCAGAATGACCTCCAGTTCCTTTAGAGTCACCACACTGGTACCTCCTGACCTTCTATGTAGTGGAAAGATCATTTGGGAATAGAGCAAAAGGCAGATTAAAATATTAAAAAATTAATGGAATTGAAGCTCATCAGCAGGTTTCAACCAGTGTAGCTGTACTACCATGAGCAAGGACTGGTTGATGTACAGTCCCTTAGAACCCAGCTAAATCATCTTAACCTAAGCCTGCAAAACACATTACCTCATATCAGAAGTACAAACACCTTGGACATCACTGCATGGTTGTATTTGTACAGTCATAGCTATGACTTCTATGGATTTTTTAGTCTAACTCATAAACTTGGACTTGAATTAAGTAATAAAGGTTATAGACAGATAATCAGAGAATCTCTCTCTATATAAATAACATATAATTTAATAGCAAAATAAGGCTAAATTGAGCACAGCTTCCTCCAAGGAGCAGATAGTGTGGGGAAAGCCCTGGAAGAGGATGTCAGTTGGGACTTGTTCTTCAGGCATCACCAGGAACACTGCAGGGAAGGGAGGAATTGTGCTGGAAGACAGTGATGATTTGCCAATTAAAAGCTGCTAGCTGGGGAGAGAAGTTGCAGGGCCCTGTAGAGAGCTGCTGAGCAAGGACACCAGATGAGCAGCAGCTTGGGATGTCGAACTGGCCCAAGGAAAGACACAGCAGTTGGTTAATTAATGAGGAGGATTGGAAACCAGAGAAGAGACTCTAGAAGATGCATTTTTCTATTAATGTACTTTTAATTTTGCCCTAAGTGCCAACAGTATCCAAAGGACTCAGAATCACAAATGGATTTACACTACCCTGTGGAGAAGTTAGATAGCCAAAGGCTTGGGGAGCCAAGGTGAAGAGCAGAGCAAGTGATTTATTAGCCTGGGGTCACAGACATTCTGGTGATGCAAGCCCTTGTTAAGCCTCTTCACCACAGAGGCATGCTTTCCCCCAAAGGAGGGAACTGATCAGCAACCTACTGGTGTTTATTTGAAGAAAGGCCTGAGGATAAGGAAAACCCTAATCATAGAGTCATTAAGGTTGGGAAAAAACCTCTAAGATTATCGAGTACTCATTGAATCAGCACCACTGTGTTCACCACTAAACCATGTCCCCAGCTGCCACATCATGGAGGAGCATCACACACACACAAAACCACAACCACCTTGTTATAATAACAGTTTTCCACTGGAAAAAGAAATACATGATTATAAATGTGCCAAACTGAGGCAGAGCTCACACTGCATCGTGCTGTCGGGTCTGCTTATGAGAGATAGTAGTGATTTGTCTTTTACATCAATAATTGCATGTTTTTGAGGGGGACAGAGTGAAATCATATGTTAAATTCAAAACTCATGTACGTTTTCTGTCAGCAAAATCCTTCATTATTCATAAAACAGAAACACACAACATCATGAGCTCATGTTTCAAAAATGTAGCATCCAATTAAGAGTTAGTCTTTTCCAAACAGCAGTCTTTCTTCACTTCCATTATAATCAAGTTATATTATTTTGGCAAAACTATTTACTTTTCGCATATGAAACAATGAATTCTGAGTAGCTGTACCTGAAAGCAAATAGAAATTGAAGTTGTGGCAGAGAAACCCATGGAAATCAAAGGGGGATCAGGGACAACAGTTTTAAACTAAACTTGGAGAATTTTAGATTAGGAACTCTTTTCCCAGAGAGTGGTGAGGCCCTGGCACAAGTAGCCCACATAAGCTGTGGCTGTCCCATCCCTGGAAGTGTTCAAGGCCAGGCAGGATGGGGCTTGGAGCAACCTGGTCTAGTGGAAGGTGTTCCTTCCCATGGCAGGGGGGATTGGAATGAGATTACTTCAAAGGTCCCTTCCAACCCAAGCCTTTCTATGGTTCCATGAAATCCAAGGTATAATTGGCCTTTAGTTTTGTGGTTTAACCCATCCACACTTCTCATGGCCCTGAGCTAGTCTTTGTCCTTGCTGCATTAGAAATTGCAGAGACCCCTTGCTTCTTTATTACACAAACAAGCAGTATCCTACATAGTTCAGAGAAGGGACTGATGTTACCTGAATAGTAATAAAATAGTAAATAATAGTAACAGAAAACTCAATCTGTGTGCTAATATGAAACTGTAAGGAAAAGGAATCAGGACTGAGGTTGAGCAGTCCCCCTGGTGACTCCTCTCTGATGAGGAGAAGACAGACCAACAGTAGCATTACAAAGAAATTTTTCAAACTGTTTGTGAAAGAATAGGACAAATTTGAACACCCTAGAGTAGCAAAGTGAGGATGTTACAGCCACAAACTAAGAGGAACAAGACTGCAGCCAATACACTGTGCACAGCATGGAACATGTTATGGACTTCTGTAGGCTGGGTCCCTGCTAAGCCAACCAGAAGATATCTACAACTAAGCTCTCCTGAGTTGGAAAATTTGTTTTGGCATTAAGAAATTAAATACCAAACAATGTTTTTTTGGTGATATGCCAATGGCAGCAATAGTGAGTGTTATTTTAAGTTGCTATTACAAAACATGTCTGGCCAAGGGAAGCAGAAGACAAGTCTGATGGACAAGTCACACCGGAAAGACACACACCAGAATTTCAGAAGTGAGACCATTCTGTTTCATTGGGCTTCTTGCACTGGTTTGATGGAAACTCGGGACTCTACAAGAAATAATATGATCAGCAGGATGGGTGGAACATAACAAAAAGGGGGCTCAAATAACAAGACTGAATTTTCATAAAACATCAAACCAAAAAGTTGAAACATAAGTTAGAAACAGATTCTTAAGTTTGTAAGATAAACAATCACCATTTTCCATAGGAACAAAATCCAAGCTGACCAAGTACATCCTGGTGTTTCCATTGCCTGTTATATTCCAGGGTTCATGAGTGAGCTCAAAGAATAATGCAGGAGCTGTCATTGCTTTAAGAGACATTGTCATAGGATGCAGCAGCAAATGGGATGTCCAGCAATGGGGAATGTTTTTGCAGAGTGGACTTACTTATTTGTGGAGCACTGTGTAGCACCCTGCCAAAAAACAAGGTGAAGGATGTTAGTTTCCTCACAGGAGACTCCATAGGTCCTTGGGGGTCATTAGAATGTCTGTCTTTGCTTTTGTACTGCTTAATTTCATCACATCCAGGACTCTTTACACATCGCATGGGAGACTTGTAATGATTGCATGGTTGATGTCACCACATCTCTCAGTGGTGTGATTACCAACCTGAAGTTTGCAAGCTTATGTGTCATTTCACCTGCTGGGCTCACCAGGCTACAGAAGGCATTCTCTTTCTTCCTTCCTGCCTCTCAATGGCCCCATGAACTCCACTGACCATGTGTAACACAACATCAACACCTTGGGCTGTGCCATGCAGTAAGAGTGCCACACACTCTTCTCCAAATCATAAACCACACAATTGTTTAGGTTGGAAAAGATAATATTGAGTCCCATTGTTACCCCAGCACTGCCATATTCACCACCAAGCCACGTTCACATGTTCTGGACACTCCCAGGGATGGCGCTTCCATGACTTTTGTGCGCCGCCTGTTCCAGTGTCCCATCCCACAGCAAACCTCAGTTCTGTGAGGCAGTCTCCATGGCATGTAAACCCAGATCTTCTAGGCCCATAGTGAGGAAGCTGTCTCATGCCTTTCTACAGTCATCCTAACCAACTAAGGAATTTATTGGCAATTTCCAAGGGGAACCTAATTTAGATTTGATCTAAGAACCTCCATTCCTTACATTGCTGCTGTCCTGATAATCTCTAGGCTGTAGATTACTGCAATATGACCACAAAGTCTGGGAAGAAAAGGACAGAGAAGAAGGGAAAGGGAAATCATGAAGTCCTTTGGAAATCACACAAAGGACACCCTTTCTGCCTGAACCAAGATCAAGAATGTGATTTGTAATGAAAACAAACCTCATGCTCATAAAAAAGTTGTTGGACAGGAAAAGTGATTTCCAGTAGCTTTAAGAAAGAAGTTAGGTAATTTAAACTTTATTTTCTACGGGTGAAAGGTAAGGAGAAAAGAGGTAATGGGGCGCATAGTCCACCTCAGTCAGGAACCTGGTAACTTTTTGCGGTCGTCTAAGTTTTGCAAACAAGGCTACCACTACCAAATAAACCATCTAGGTGCACACCATGGCTGTGTCTCACCATAACAGGACCTGCAGCTTGCTGTAGGGGACTCTGGTAGTTCCCCTCCAGTTGTCCTGCTGGCATCTGTACACCATCATTTCCCTCATTCCATCTGTACATACCATGTACATCCAAATCACGCAATTTACCAGATCAATTCTTCTACCCAACTTTTGCAATGCTCTGCAAAGCTCTGGGGCCAGTGTTGTCCTTACGCCATCTGCACCTTGATAGAAAGAATTTCAAGGATCCAGGTTACATTTGCCCTCAAGTTTAAAGTTTGCAACCCCTGTTCCTCAATCCCAGCTTATTTCAGCTTGAGGTTCCTATTTTATTTCCAAACAATAACTTTCCATAAAGCATCTGTGCTAACCCTAACCAAAAGTAACCCCAAGCCCTGTGGTACATTTATGGAGCCTGATCAGACCAGGCAATTGTTCACTGAGCCCATGCCTTACTATAAGTCAAGCTTCATAGCAATTATTTGTAAGACAGACATTTGATAACAATTATTTGTAGTAAAGCCTCGTGTTGTCTGTACTTAGCAAGCTCTGTTTTGCAGCATCTTCCTGGGTTGTCTTAAGATGCTCTTGCAGATCTTTATTATGATTTTGGTCTCCTCAATTCTATTTATTGCAGGAGAACTCATGCATGTCTCAGGACATGCTCAGAGGGTAGCACTGTCTGCAACCAAATGAGTATGTGCATCCTCAAGGAATGGCTCTAGCAAGGCTCCACCCTGACCAAAATCCCTGCTTCACAGGGAAGGCAGCCCTCCAGTTCTCAAATTAGTCATTCTGGGCTTGCATGTGTCACATTTACAAGGTAGACTTGAACAAAAGCCATAAATCAGGAGCTAAAACTGTGCTGTGGTCACCTATAGATCTATAGTATATATTTTCATGCAAAAAACCAAGGCTGCACAATGCTCAGTATCAGCTATTGCATCCACCTGCAGATTGATGCAGTTGGAAAAAACATTTCAAAGCATTCAAATCCTTCTCTGGACAACTTTTTAATATTAAGAAATACTAGAAAGTGACATTTGATGACAGCGTTTTGTTAGTACCCTGTGTCTCTGCAGTCCAGAAGTGGCTGCAGGGAGAACTGAACAAGTTGAAGTCTGGAGAGGAAAACAAATATCCCTATTTCTGGGAACACTGCAGCTACGACACTTTGTTCTCACTAAATTTGTGCTTCTTCCTTGTGGTTTGTTCTCATGCTGTTGTGAGCCTCTTCTCAGACCAATATAGTATTTCTATTTCACGTCCAAAACAAACCAAGAGAAAAACCAGAAAACACAGCACATACTAGGAAAGAAGAAAAAAGAATGCGCGGGTGGTCACTGGAAAGGGTTGTTGCGTTTCCATCATGGTAGGTTTCCAAAAACTCAGCTGGACATGGTCCTGAGCAGACTGACCCTGCTTTGAGCAAGAGCGTTGGACCAGATGATCTCCAGAGGTTCCTGCCAACCTCAGTGACGTGTGTTCAAAAAGAACTGTTCCCAGCTCTTTGCTATATGCAGGTCTTGGGCAGCATCCTTAACAGCAAAAAAAGCCTGTGCAAAGAATTCCAGAGCCTTTAGCTGGCTTCTGGTAGAGCCTGACATGAAGGAAGTCACCAAATACTGGAGATCTATGAGCCTCTGGGACAGTTCTGGCTGAGAGCTGTGACAAGCTTATTTTTTTTACCATAAAAGACAACTTCTGAACAATGTTTGCTCTAATGAGTAATAAATTAGGTGCTCACAAGTAAGGATTATTGAAGTTTTACTAAAAGCGCTATCAAAAAGGATTAATGCTAGGTAGTTTGGGCATACAAGTGACAGATATTCTTGGTTCCTTCCTTCCAAGCCAAGCCATTCTAAGGACTCTAAATCCGATACGTAGTCCATGAGAGACTGGCTCGCTCCCAGCTGGGTGACAAGAGTAGCTTTTCTAAATACATTTAATAAAGGCAACTACAGAAAACAGGATCACAGAAAACTTCAAAACTGCTACAAATCTTACTGGGCTGGAAAGCTGATGAAAACACCAAGAAACCTAAAAAAAAAAAGAAGGGAAAAAAAAAAAAAAAGCCTAAAAACCCCCTATATTTCAAAAGAGACCAAGGATTGAGCAAAACTCAAACCATAGGAAGTTTTGAGTAGGACCAGATCTGGAGTATTTGCTGGACATTTCTAATAGTCATCACAGAATCATGGAATGGTTTGAGCCGGAAAGGACTTAATAAATCATCCTGTTTCAACCCCTTGCTGTGGGGGTAGTCCTAGGCCTCAAAAATTATACAAGACCATTTGGTTACTCTTCAGTCCACAGTGCTTGAAAACTTCTTAATATCTTTTCTGCACCAAATAATTTAAAGACCGTTTTCTCTAGAATTAATGAGCAAGTTGCCAGGTACTGATTTTCCTATTTTAACAATTCAGCAACTTTTCACCAAAGTACAATGAAAACACCACCCTCACCTAACCCATCCAAGATGAGCAACCATCATCTCTGCATACCAGTCATAGCTCTACGTGCCTCAAGGTACCACCAAGTTCTCCTTTTGTTCTTCACAGTTTAAAACCTTAGCATACCAATGCAAGTCTCAATTCATTGCCAGAGATACATGGCCACTAGATTTCAACCTGCAGCATCTGTGCTAATTGGAGAGAAAAGACTGCAAATGACAGAAAACACTGTGCCCCTTATCAATCCCAGTTAATTATCCTCAATCTTATTACTGATTTTTTTTTCAAGTTTAATTTTTTTTTCTGTCAGAGTGTCAAGGTCCTGGCAAAGGTTGCCCAGAGAAGCTGTGGCTGCCCCATCCCTGGAAGTGTTCAAGGCCAGGTTGGATGGGGCTTGAAGCAACCTGGACTAGTGGAAGGTGTCCCTGCCCATGGCTGGAGAGTTGAACTGGATGAGTTTTAAGGTCTGTTCCAACCCAAATCATTTGATGATGATACTCTGCCTCTATACCAAACTGAAATGCTCCAATGACAATTTCTTCTTGCAAAGGAACCCACAAATACACCTAAAGGTACTTCTTTCCTAACTTTCTCTTTGATAAGCTATGTTGAGCTCTAAGTTAATCATAAGGTAAGTGTTTCTTTTCTACTGGAAGAAAACAGATTCAGAGATTCTCAGGACAGACTTTAAGTAGGGGAAAGACTCAGTCCCACAGTGTGGAAGGAAACTGTGCACAGGCTGTTAGCAAACATTCTTCATGGTTTACTTCAAATTTAGGGAAAGGAGCCCAGCATAGATACACAGGTGCTAAAAATACTTTTTTTCCAATACAGGCAAACCCCAAAGCAGTATTTTTCTAGTTCATTATCCTGAATTATGATCAGTCTCTGGATTGAATGTTGCCAAGCTGAAACCATCTGCCTTTGTGTGCACCTGTGGGGATGCACAACCACCTTCACCTGTGAAATCAACAGACTTCACCTGTGAAATCAACTGTTTATGCATTAGAAACAAAAGCATATACTCTTAATTCAAGACTTTTATTTTTTAGAAGGTTTTAGATTGGGGTTTTTTTTGTTTGTTTGTTTTTTATCTTACTTAGTCATGTGTTCTGTTCAAAGGACTCTAAGGGTCCTTTTTCTGTTTTGCCCTGAAATTTCAAAAGCTTGTTTTGTCAGTGGAAGAAAGACTGAGACTGAAAATACAGTCACCACAGTGGTTTAACCATTCCAGAAAACATGCAGTCCTCTGTGATTCCCTGCATCTTTAAAGCACACATAAATTCCCCCTAGTTTCAGTACTTCCTGACTTCAGTTCACTTTCTTAGCATCCTTTTCTAAAAATTCATGTGTTACTGCAGTACCAGAGCATGTTCATTAAACTGCTGAATTCAAAGTGACTCAATAATGCCATTTCACTTGCTCTACAATTTATCCACAGCTTTCTGATAAAAGTCTATTGCCTGCTAATTCCCAGTACCAAAAATTATCACCACCATACCTACTCTTTCTTCTATTCCAAGGAGGGACATCAAATTAATTTTAGGAATGAAGATGCAGCTTATGAGGGACATGGGATATGCAAACATTATTTTACATACTGATGTTTTATTTTTAGCACTTTGCTGATATTTACTGGGCTGTGAGAAGTTGACATATGGCTGCAGGGGGATGAAGTATCCCACGAGCAGGTAGGGAAAAACCGCACACCTGTCAGGCAGGACAGAAGAACAGGCAGTGATGCCTGGAGTTCATGCAAAGGAGAAGGCCAAATGCTCCAACTACCTCATCTTACTGTCATTATCAAAAATCAAGTAAAAAAAATTAACATACCTACCCTACATTTTAGCTCATCTTGTCTATTTCTTATTTGTAAAGGTACTCATATGATGAAGTGCTGAAACAGACAAATTCAATGAAAGGATCTGGAAAAAAGACAAGTTGAAATTCAGGAAAGAGAAGAGTGTCAAGAATGAACACACTGATTACCAAAGTTCCTTCTTCTAAATTTCTTACATCAACACTAGACATCCCCACCATGTGCTTCCAACTTGCCAACCTGAAATCAATCACTTCTCATAGAAACATGAAAAGCTTTCAGGTGTTACACAATTTGCTGTCTTCAAAGAACTGTCAAATAGTCCTCAGTAGTTGTCCATAACTTTGCTCCAGTCATCACTAAAGAGGCAAACAAAAGTCTTACTTTAGAATAAATTGGACCAGGACTCAACAATATAGTGAATGCATTAGGTGTTGAATTCACCTTAGGCCATTTCTTGGTATCTATTTTTGGCTGGGGAGAGCATATACCTTCACTTAAAACTGCAACTGTAACGTAGGGCAATGCTCTTAGTTTTAAGTGTTGAAGAAAAATCTTGCTCTCTTTTATATTCTCATGGTCTTCCAGTCCCAGATATGCCAGGAACACTAAAAGCACTGCAAGAGCCCCCGTGACAATGAAAATTTGATACAAGCCAGAAGAACTGTGTGTGTCACCTGTTTTGGGTCTTTCACAACTTGGTTTGGAAATACAGACCATTCCTTATGCTGACTTATGCAAAGCACAACAGTCCACTGCCAATAACATCAGTATTAAGCCACTTTTTGTCATTCTGCAGGAATGTGGAACTTCCACAACTTAGAGCATAACTTCTTCACTTTTGTTGATTGCTGTGATTTCATTAAAACAAGAGTAAAATCTCCCAAATACTTATCAAAACCTTAACTACCTACAGTGACATACAATGGCAGGGTTATTATTTAACTAAAGAAAGAAATGTGGAATGTTTCATTTATAACATATTATTCTCTTCAATCCTGAGCACTATGGACAGCAGAACCCAAACCAATACTTATTTCAATACAAAGGTAACACAAAAATCATTAGTTTCATAACCCACTACTTCAGTATTTGCACGTCTAATTTATCAGGACATTTCTCCACAATTATAAACTACATTATTTTGGAACTAACGCTGATGGAAAAAGAAAACAGAAGGAAAAAAAGTAGTATATGAAGGACCTAGGACTTAGTTTATAAGGTAACTGAGGTTAGTGAAAACCAAGAGCCCCCTCTAGGGGTTACTGCGAGTTCTAACATGGGTAGATACTCAGGACAGGTAAGATAAACGGTTTTTAGGGTTTGTATTTTTTAGTTTGAGTTACTCCAATTGGAATTTAATCTTAACTACAATAAACAGTAAAATGACAGCTTAAAAAAAAGACTGACTCAAAAAGCTGTATTAGACTTTGGATGAAATCTACTTACAGTACTTCGGCACCAAAACGTGGGCAGTTAGGCTTATACATGTATATACAATTAAATGATATGTCAAAGTCATAAAATGCTTAGTTATTTATAATGAAATCTATACAAAACAGTTAAAAACATGGTTTTATATACATATTGGAAAGAAAAATGTATTGTCTTGATTACCAGAATGTATTAAAACTGGTTCTCTTGTCCCATCTGAACCCAAACCACTCTCTGTGACTTGTAACTATCACAAAACCCCAATGTATTGCTTCAACAAGCCAAGGCGTAAGGCTGATTTTGGAGACCTACCATTGTATAACCATTTAAGCTTTTAAACTCCCCAAATGGTCAACTTTAAAAACAGCATGTAAGAGTAAAATATATATTTTTAAAAGTCTTAGCTCACTTCTAAATTCTCAAGTTCAACTTGGAAAGATGTTGAACTATTTATCCCCAGTTTTGAAAAACTGATTGATAGTAAAAGACACCTCCTTCTCCCTGGTTTGAACTAGAATTAATACAACAGCCTGTTTCACAGGAACTTTTTCAACAACTTGTCTGACTTTAAATTTTATATTTAAATAAATAATCAAAGGTTAACTAGAATAGATGAGCATTTTATGTGCTTATGGCACAAAGAAATGCCATCTACCATTACCCTACTTCTTCTAAAGCATGAAAACAAAACTCCACTAGCAAATCCACTTTGCTACCAGTTAGCAGTTTTGCTTATTTCCAAACATTCACCAACAAGAATTTTAAAAAAATATTTTAGGCGTCTGAAAAAAATTTTTAAGTGAGCACAAGTGCAAGAAAGCTAACCAATTCCAAAATTCCTGGGGCTTTTCCAGCACTGTCAGAGACATTTTTTCTCTCACATGCTATTTGAAAATAAAAATATTAATTTAATTTTTTTTTTTTTTAAATGGTGTTTTGCTCAACAACTTAAAAGACACAGCAAAATAA
>VZTR01012088.1:92026-142290 GCA_013400775.1 Chaetops frenatus
ATCCCTTTTCACTTAAAGCTGTTTCAGTATTTGGACAAGGGCTTCAATAGCACAAGCTGTAGAATTCATTGCAGATTTGTTTTTGAACAGGAGTACATTCCACTGTCACAGGTTTACTAAATCTTGGTAACTACATCTTCTCTTTTTTTTTTTTTCCCAAAACAACTTTTAAGATGCAGCTTTTGCAATACTGTCTTGTTAAAACATACTGATGCTTCAAGAGTCCAATGAACAATTCTAATAGGCAAAGTGCTCTAAGACATCACAATAGAAGGGCATCTTGGACACTCAAAATCCCAAGATATTTTAAAGTGCACTCCAGTGTCCCTATTCCTTAGGTCTGTTCAGCAGAACTTTGAGAGGGGCTGGGCTCAGTGCCATCCTCAGTGCTACTGTCCACATCTTGCTCCATTGCTGTCTCCTCATCATCGAGGCGCTGACTGGTGAAGTTGTTGAGCTCCAGGAGCCCGCTGGGTTCCACCACCACATTGGAGCTGGAGTGACAAGGGATGGAATAGTGAGGGATAGTCTGAAAGAAAGAAAATATTTAAATTTAATGAACCATTTTGAAGGTAAAGGCATCTGTGCAAGCACAGGGATTCATGGAAAAGGGATTATTTGGTTTCCAAGTGCAATTTTCTCTAAGGCTTCAAAGCACCCTTTCACTGGATTGGGTTGTGAAAGGTAAAATCTGAATAATCTTGCTCTCCAGGCAGTGATCTTGGCCTTTGATCTTCCCTAAAGGTCTGTGACAGCATAACCAATGCCCGTCATCCACTATTCTGCAAACTCAAAGCAGAGATAGTATTTTCTTCAGCCTGATCTTTTTCAGACAAGACATGCAGATAAAAGAATAACCTGAGCTAGAGTGACTCACAAGGACCATCAAGTCCAACTCCTGGCCCTGCACACAACAACCCCAAGAATCCCACCAGGGAGTGCATTGTCCAAGCACTCCAGGAGGACTATGTTTTCATTAACAACAGAGTTCAAGCTCTAGTTCTGCTCAGAGCTGCAGCTCAGAGGCTGAGGAGACACAATAGCTATTTATTTCTAAGATGATTATTATTATATTATGTTATTTATTTTTACTGATACTTTCATCGGTTAGAAGCTCCATCTCTGACTTTATCCAACTGAAATTCTGGGCAGTATTTGACTTTTGCAACAGCTTGTAGCATGCCACAATGACAATTAGTACCAATTCTCAAAATACACAGATTTGAAGTAAAACAGAAACCCTGGCCTATTTGAGGACTAAAAATTAATACAGAACTGGTAATTTCTACAAAAGAGAAGTTAGCTCCAGCAAACGCTTCAGAAAGCAGCATGAAAAATTTGAAACCTCTGTACACAAATTATTTCCTGCATCAGAAGCATTTTCACTGTAACACAAGTATGATACATATTAACAATCCACACAACCATTTGTGTGAACATATCCCACGCCAACTTGTCTACAAAGGTTCATATTACACAACTTGGAAGACTTAAATACCTCCTCAGTTGACACTCTGACAACTTATTACAACCTAAACCATCATGTTTAAGGCAGCAGAATCAATAAAAATATCAAGCATAGCAGTTAGGAAATGATTCAAAGCATTTAGGCTAAAGATCAACAGTAATTTTGTCTCAAAAGTGGTTAAGTCTTATCCTAAGTGATGTTAAAAAGCTTTCTTCTGATTTCAGACCTTATTTGCTGAACTTTTCCAGTAAGCACAACCCTACTATGTCATTAATTTTATACTCAGAAGCAACTTTAATAGTTATATAGATAATATAGAAGATTCTAGAATATAACTCCATCTAAGTGTTGAAGCAGTTTTAAGCATTTCAAATAAAAGTATTTGTAAAACAAGCTGAGTTTGGTTGTTTTCTTAACAGCAGAAAGAAGATACTGAGGACAGTGAATGATACATTACTAGAGAAACCTGAGCCCAGTTAAGAAGAATTACACTTCAACATAGCAATTGATTACAAGCTAAGAATAGAAACAGAACCAAAACCTGAGGAATAAACCCACAAGTATTCAAACATCATTCAGTGACTATCACTGCATCAGACACGTTTTTGCTCTGCTCAATCTTTGTCTTATTTGCTCAGTCTTCTCTTACCTGGACAACAATTTCTGATGAGCTCTCTTCAGCTTTCTTTTGTGATATATTCTGAATGTGTATAAACTGGTTTGTTGTAGGTATTCCTTGTGCATCGAGTTTCCTCTCTGTTAAAGTAGGACCAACAGCAGGAGGACTTGAGCTGGACTCTGTATGTGTCTGTTGCTGGGGGATGGAAGGTGCCGTCATCCCTACTGCAGCCACCCTCGAGCCCTGGGAACAAGGTGACGACTCTGCTTCACTAGCAGGTTTACTAGTGGACGTGGCCTTGTTTGGGGGATCCACTATCGTATGTTCTATGTTTGCATCAATCTGAGCTTCCACCATAGACACTCTCAATATATCTGCTACTGCTGTCTCCGTGGATGCCTGCATGGGAAATAGGCTGGTAACCAGCAATGCCAGTTTGGGCACAGAACTGCCACCTGCTACCTTTGAAACAAAAGGAGGCTCATGCCCCTCAAAAGTTATCTCTGTAACAGTGGATCCTTGCATTACAGTTAGATGTTGCACCTGAAAACCAAATTTTTGTTGTGCATATTACAGTTAATATTTTTTTAATTGAAATCCTCATCAATATTTTCAAGGACAGAATGGCACAAACAACATACTTGCTATTAGGAAGACAATTGAAACTCAGTGTTTTAACAAAGGAATTAGCAATGATAGGGCAACAGTTAATTGAAGCCTGGGGAAAAGCAGCTTTTTAGGCTGCTAGATAAGGATTGTAGCAGTATAATACCACAGCAGCCTAATTTTCCTTTGGGATTTATAGCCCCCGGGATGTTTGGTATTTTTCACATCTATTCCTAAAAGGGCCAAAAAAATTTGTACATTTCTGAAGTTAGTTAAAATACGTTTTTCCCATGTTCCTCAGCCTCTACCTTTATCCCTCCCAAGGAAAATCAAATTATTCCTGTACATGAAAGCCATATAACTTCAGGAAGATGTAAACTACAAAGGAAGAGGAACAATGGAGAGCCTTAGGACACTGCAGTGTATTCATTTTTATTTCTACAGAAATAAAAAGTGCTATGGGAATGGAAATTACTAATGTGTCATTATCTAAAAGTTAAAAGAAAATAACTAGGGACAAATTCCATGCACCAGTGGTGGCTGAAATTAATAAAAACTGTCCAACAAAAAATGTTTGTGAGCTCTATGGATTTTTTTTCCCCTATAACATGTGCTTCTCTCTCCTAGTGTCAACCTTCTGATGGGGTAATTGCTACCAGTGGAATGAGGGATTCTCTCTTGCCAGGACAAAACACTGCTACAGCGACAGGGTCGGTGTTTTATGTTTTTTTTCCTTGAACAGCGACGTGTATTTTGCATGCTATCAATATTCCGTTACCTGGCTTGCTGGCTGTTTCTCTGAAGAGGCAGGTAGCTGCATTTGACTCTGGGGGGGCTGGGGTTGCACGTAGATTTTTTGTGCCGTTGGTGCCTGTTGCAGTTTGGGCAGCTGCTGCGTGGTTTTTACTGCAAGCACCTGTACTACAGTTTGCTGTGGCTGTGCCACTAAGGTAGGGAGTTGCCTTTCTTTGGCCATCATATGGTGTGGGGGGTGCTGTGCATCTGGTTTGGTCTGTGCTTGCTCTTGCTGCAGGGGGGTTAGCTTTTGATGCCTTATGGAAAGTTGGGGCATTTGTGGGAGTTTGTGCTGGATTTGATCAGCCTGCAGGTGGATTGTCTGCTTCTGCTTAGTCTGGAAACACTGCAGAGTTTTCACTTGTAGTTGAGTCTGTTCCAGCTGCGGCTGACTCAGTTTTTGCTGCTTTTGTGCCTGCGATTGTGTCAGGGCAGATCTGTAAAACAGGCCAGTCTGAGGATCTAAGGTGTCCATCTCTTCCACTTCTCCTTCCTCAGTTCCAAGTTGTTCACTGTGTTTGGTAAACGCAGTGTGACTGCTTAAGGCCTTAAGAAGAAGAATTTAGAGCAAGTTAGTAAAGAGAAATATAAGAATACACTATCTAGAAATAATTTTTAGTGCTTCAAATGGACTACTTTAACTTTTTTTACCATTACAGACTCCCAATTCATGTATAAAAAGATACTCTTACACGGATATTTCATAAGATATAAGCAATCAAGATCTATTATTATCATGTTAAACTGTGGTGTATCTCCATGTGAGAACATAAGCTCCACAACTAACCCTCAGTGGGATTATGTAGATCTCACTTGTGTCACACTGAGGCTCAAAGCTCCCTATGGTTGCTTGGCAGCTGGATATGAAGCAGCAGGGAGTAGCAGGTGGCTGAGCTAGTAGCTCCTCATTCAAGACAGAGTCTCTCTGCACAATAGTTTTTTTTCTGCCTCTGGAAAGCCTAATCATCTTCTCTATGGTTTCTTCTGCAGGGCCCCATGTAACTACAGGCCATCCTATTTCACCAGAGATCCTCTCTTCTCCTTCCTTTCTCAAAACTGCATTGCAATTTTTCGTGGGCATTACACAAGCATTTCACTTTTTGAGGGAATGAGCAACCTACGCTTTGTAAACCAAAAGGTATAAATGTATTGACAAATGGTATTAGCAAGATGAAACAGCCAAATCCAACACCTGTAAAAATATACTGCCTGACATGAGTTCGTAACTAACACAGTACTGTTCTGGACTGCAGCTGAAGTTCCCACAAGTTAAAGCACTGCAGAGTTGAGCAGATCTTGACTGAAGTCATTCAAATGGCTTCAGTAAGATTTCATCACAAGCTGCATTGTTTGTTTGAATGTTTTGGAATCCCCACAGTCCTGATCTAAATATGATCTGAGTTTTTGATTCAGAGAAGTTTTCCTATTCACAAACTAAAGACATCAAATGGAAAAGACACTGTGTGCTCTGTGTAGTGACCAGATTCCATATCAGCCCTCTTCCCCATACACTACCACCAACATAACCGAAAGAGCTCAGGCCACTGCAACACTACAACCACCCTCACCATCAAAACACAATCACAGAATGGTTTGGGTTGGGAAAGACCTTAAGGACAATCTAGTCCAACACCCCTGCCATGGGCAGGGACATCTTCTACTAGACCAGGTTGCTCCAAGTCCCATCCAACCTGGCCCCGAACACTTCCATCCACAACTTCCCTAAGCAACCGATGCCAGTGCCTCACTACCCCTGGTAAATAATTTATTTCTATAATTTAATCTAAACCTCCTCTCCTTCGTCTTATGGCTATTGAAATGCTATTAAAATCATTAATTTGCCTGTACACTGAACATTCTTGGTGGCAGCACCATGATACACACATTCAGAATAAGCCCCAGTCCTATGTAATTTATATGACCTACTGCTGTTTATAGACTGCTGGGAAAAGAAAGGATCCAACCTGCTGCATGATATGGGTAATGGCGCCAGTGGAGGATGCAGGAATAGATTTCACCACAACAGAAGTCTGCGTTGCTGTCTGCGACTGAGCCACGTGCTGCAGCAGAGTCCTCTGGGGCTGAGATGACTGGTGGGGCTGGGACCGATGACTGACTGAAAGTAAAGAGGTCAGTGGCACTTCTCCAGAACTAACTGCAGGAACTTCAACTGTTTGCTTTGCAGTTCAGCTTCAACTGAAAGCATACATGAGTGAAAAAGATCTAAGTCTGGAAAATGTCTTCCACTGTGAGCTAGCTCTCAGATAGATCTTTTCTGAGAAACCACTTAAAGTAGCAGCTTGGGGGTTTTGCTTATGTCTCTGTTTCCTAAGTAACCACACTTGGTCCAAACCTCCTCTGGCCGCCTTTTCCCAATATACCAATTCTGCAAGCAGAGTTTATATTTGATGTTCAGCTGGGTTCTTTATACAGCACTAGAATATTGCTGTAGAACACAAGTTATTCTGTGGTTTTTACACTGTTAAAAGCACCTCCACAACTGACTGCAGTTAAGAACAGCAAGCCTTGCTCACCAGATTTCTACCACTGATAAACTGCACACAATACTCCCCAGAGCATAAGCTAAATTTGAGAGATTAGCAGACAGAAAATGTTTGGGTATTATTAAAGCAAGTGAGGCTGATCAGAAATGATAGATCAAAAAATGGAGACCTTGTTATGGGGTCTATCACTTTTGAGAACAGATCTAGCTTGAGTTACAGAGCTATAGTGATAGGCCTGTAATTAAACAATGCATTGACAGAAAAATCATGTGCTGCTGAGAAAAAAAAAACCTAAAAAACATTCTATATTCCAGTCACTGATAAGATATGAATCCAAATTACTTCATGCCTGTCCATACTAATATGCAAATATTTGTGTAACCTAATTTCTTAGTTACAAAATATTTAATCACTGAAGGAGAACAAGCAAAGTTTAAACCCAGCTATAACATAACTTAAAATTAAAAAGTTTCTAGTGATGTTCCTCAATGTTTAAAGAAAGGTCAAATTTTGAATTAATATGGTAATTTTTACTTTCTCACTCCAAGAAAGTAGGTTTATATCAATACTGGCCTGCATGCTGTGCCAGATTTATCCTGGATATCTCCCAACAATTCCTACACAATTGAAAACTTAATTTAAAAGTAAAGTTTCTAACCTATATGGTTGTGTAGATATTCTTCCGAATGTGAACCAATACAGTGTTGTCTTCCTGAGTCTGCAGACAGACAAAAAATGGTGACACTAAGATGTGTGAACTGCTCCCTTCATCTCATGAGGAAGCCCACACTGAATCCCAGCTCCCAAATACCTAATCCTCTGGTCTAGGCCCATGCAGGACATTTCACAACAGACAATAGATTCTTTACTATCTTACTACTGAATTTTTAGCAGAAAATATAGCTATGTGGGTTACTGATAAATTCAGAGAAGCACAAATTAAACCAAAAGGAAATTCAATTACTTGCATTCCCTGGCAATGTTCAGAGAAACTGGGGGAAGGGACAGAAACCTAAGTGCAAAATAACCAGTTTAATGTTGCAGCAGAACCTGCCGCTGCCAACCCATAGGACCCTGCACTTCTCTAGTAGATTCCCACATTTCAAATCAAAGTTCACAGAAATCCTAATATTTAAAATAGTATCTCCGTATCTCCAGGAAATTTTTAGCCATTGTATTTGATATGGCTTCTAAGCCACAGAAAAGTACCGAAGTCTACAAACACACTGACTGTAATTTTCCATCCTCCTTGCAAAAGGGCCTCTGGTACAACAACTTTCACAGCAAGGGCCATCAAAAACTGAAACCTTGAAGGGAAGCTCAGTGCACAGTATCTGTGTCAGTGAAGATACCTGACTGCTAATTGGAAAGCACTTTAACACCATTTATCATACTTTGGAGTTTGTTTTAAAGTAGATCCAAGGGAGCATGACATTCAAAATTGAAGCCAGATACAGTAAGTGCTATTTAAAAGAATAATAATAACAACATCCCCCAGCTCCAATTTCACACAAATTCAGGCCCTTCAAGGGATGGGAGCAAGGGGAGGAGGTACAGAAAAAAATGAAAGTATCAGATTGGACATTCAGCACTAAAATCACTGGAGCTGCAGGTATGTACTAATACAATTTAATACAATTAAGTTTTATTTCTCTTTTCCAACACGTTTTTGCTTTCATTTTCCAAATAATATAGAGATCAACAATGTAGGTTTAAGAAATTAAAGTGGAAAAGAGGTAATCTGATCCTTTCATGTATGTATGGGAAGTAGCTCACACCTAGTCTTCTAGGGTAGCAGGGAACATCAGACAGACAACAGAAAGGACTTAAACAATATGGATGTCCAAATAGGAGGAGTCAAGAATTTAAAGAGGTGAAATTGAGTAACTTGTATATTTTATAAGTACAAATTTATTAGTTCAAAGCTTTCTAACAAATGAAAAAACTGAGGCTACATTAGCATGCTAAATGCACATCTGGCTTTAACTCAGGACTAAATGGATTTTAACAAACTCAATGTCTGACTCCTTTCAGTATGTACAAAAACTAGGCTACAGTTCCTGTAGCTTCATTTTTTACTTTCTCCTTACTGGACATTTTCCTTTAAGGGTGGTGGGACAGTCTGTCTTCTACATGCAGGGAATGGAAAAATCTACTGAAGTGAGCCATCCTGAAGCAACTACCCTTTGTTTCAGATAGAAACATTTTCCCCTATGCCCCAGCAAGGCAGATTCAATCTCTGCCCCTTGCATAGGGTCTCAGGAGTGGAAGAAAATACTCATTTCGTCTACAGAAAATTAGAGCAAAACCACAAAAGTGAAACTTATTGTAAGAAAACTCTAAAATTAAGTCCTCAGACTTCAACTGCAAAGCCACCCTCACACTACTTTAGCCACTTACCAGTTGTGATATATTCAGCCACTAGTTCTGACTCTACAACAGCAATTGAAGGACTTTCTGGAGAATGCCTCTTTTCTTGAGTCATCTGGATTGGAACAGCCATTTGGCTCAAGTCAATGGTAGGCTGCCTTGGCTTTGATTCCAACTTCTCCTTCACTGCTTTAGAAGAAAAGCAAAGCATAAGATCAACTTCTAATAAATAAACTTTCATAATAAAATAAACCTACATTATAAATGTACCAGTTTAATTAATATAGTGAAAACTACAGAATAGATGCAAAAAAACTAACACAGGATAAAAAGGAAGGAATCAAGTTGATTCAAGATAAGTGCTTTTCAATTACAAAACTTATTACAAAAGCCTGCTTAGGCAAAAAATAACCTTTAAAGTTATCCTAAACAAGCTCATGGGTTTTCAGACCTGTTGTCTGCTGAAGTTCCAGCAAAGCTTTTATCGTGGAAGTAGCTGACTGAGATTCACTGGATACATCCTGGTAAATTATTGTAGGGCTTGTGTCCACAGCAATTTCATGTTCTGACCAATCTTGACTCCTTGAAGCAATCACATGGACTACAGGCTGAGAATCTGTTGGCAAAAAAACCAAAGGCACATCATAGAATCATGGAATGGTTTGGGTTGGAAGAAACCTTTAAGCTCATCTTGTTCCACCCCAGGAACCAGGTGGCAGGACCACCTTCCACTAGACCAGGCTGCTCCAAGCCCCGTCTGACCTGGCCTTGAACGCTTCTAGGGACGGAGCAGCCACAGCTTCTCTGGGCAACCTGTGCCAGTTCAAGTTGTCATAGAACCATTTTGGGTTGGAAGGCTCTTGTCCAACTTCTTACTTTAAAGCAGGGTGATAGTTCAAAATTATACCAAATTACTCATTACTTATTAGTTTTGCACATCATCAAGGATGCATACTCACATTCTGCAACATTTTAGTTTCTATTTCAATTGATTCTTGAAGTAAAATACTGTTCATGTTATGAACAGTTTCCAGCAAAAAACAAAAGTTCTGTATCTTAGTTTCTTGTAAAAGATTTTGTTTGAAATAATCAAAGTTCAGAAGATTTCTTTGTATATTGAATTTGCTTTGGATTGAACATTTTTCCCCAGAAGGTTTTAACAGTTCAGGTGAGCAGCATATACTCAGCATTCTGACCTAACAGCACCTAAATTTTGGTAAATTGGTTGAATCTTCGTAACTTTTTAAAAACTTAAATGGCCATATAGACCAACATTACAAAATTATATAGAAAAGGTACAAGGGTTTCACTGAGACATTTGCTTTTATTTGCTGTAGTGATACATATCATGGTCACTCCTGAACACAGGCTGGATTTTGTTTCTGCCCTATTATTTATGCTCCTCTTACACACAAAGAGCTGCATCTGTATCATGGCTTGAAGCCAGGGCAGAATTCCCATCAGGATTGCATGTCTGATATATGTCCTGATGCACATCTATGTCTACAAAAGGACCAAGATTTGTGTTGGTCCCATGGCAGCTTTCAGACATGCAGCAGAGAGATGCTTCCATATACTCTGGAAAGACAGTGGCAGAGCATAGACTGCCAAAATAACCTCCAAAACTTGCTACCCTGCCTACCTCTGGCAGACCCTCCAGGAAGAGGGAACAGGTTGCATTGTAACAGCAAGTTGGAGCCTAGCAAGACATCTTTATCATCACTTTTCAGGAGAAATGAAAGCATATAGTAAGCAGGTCAAAAGAAAGAAAAATATAAAAGTAAGGGAACAATGGTGTTCACTGCAAACAGAAAGGGTGAAACCTGTCCTAAAAGGAGACACACAGAGCTCTCTGGGGCAAGCTGGCATGCTTGGAAGACAGTCCACTCATACATTATGTGACACCAACACAGACCTTGAGAGCTCTGGGAAGACTCTGTAGAAGAAGAGCTACTGTCAGTGTAGGTTTGTGGTTCTTCTTTCACTTCTGGGAGAGATGAGTTTCCTGTCTCTGCTACCCTTGAAGCCTGCTGTAACGTTTCAGTCACCAGCTGTCTGGTTTGTTCACTCACAACTGTTGCTTGAAATGTCACTGGCTTTGGTTTTATGAGGACCTAATTAGAAAGGTAAATTTTGTTTATAGCAAAAGCACTCAAGAAAACAGATCTGAGCAATCAGAGTACAGAGTGCCACTCAGATCTGTGTACACCACCTACACAATATTAATATTTTAGAAAGTCTACCTCTAAATTCAGCAACTTTGATTATTAAACCACAAAGCCCAAGTAAAAGGCAATGCACAAGAATGTACCTCTCACTCAGTAACTTGAAGTGTTTAACACAATAAACCACTAAACAGTTATTTTTCAGGACTAGATAAAACTACTGTGATAAGAGGAAGCTAGGCAAGTGAGCTGGAACATGCACTGCACTGATAAGGACAAGCACTTCCACAATAAATACAGTCTTGAACAATCAAAACACACAAAATGTTACATCTGATAAAAGCTTAGTTCTTTCAAATACTAAGTGCAGCCAGAGAAAAAAAGCTGAAATTGAAAGCATCCAGAAAAAAGCCAGATTCTCTGTATACAGCCCCACCAACTACACAAGGTTGCAGGGACAGCCTGAACAGGTATTAAGCAGAACATAAACTTCAATAAAACCTCATATTTGATGGATGACCTATGTCCAGACTCTGCATCTTTATTTCTAATGGTCTAACCATTAGCTGTAAGATGTAAACAAGCATCTGGAGCCATGGCCAGACAGTTTCAGCTATAGAAAAGGCTTAGTAAATCTTTTTGGCTTGCTCTAGGCCTCCAGAAAAACCTAACAAATGCAAATACTGTGCTTGAGAAATCAGGATTGAGGCCACCTCATTACACCACTAAGTCTCATTCCCCACAGATATATATTAAACCTGGAACAAATGAGGAAATACATTGAAAAATCATTTACTTCCCATTAAAATTCAGGGGTACATTCCATGACAGAAAGGGGTCCTCACTGTACCTGTGTTTTCCCTTGCTGACCATAAACAATTTTAGTTGGGATGATTTTGGTGGCTGGCTGGACCGTGGACCCTATTCCTTTTGGCTGTGTAACAATCATTTTTGTGATGGGTCTTGTGGCAGTGATGATAGCAGGTTTTGCTCCTGCTGGCACTGCCTGAATAGTTTTTTCCCCCTGTAGAGAAGTCAAAGTTTACAGGTTAACTTAATGAAATTGTTCAGTGAGACCCAATTCTCCAAAAAGAAAAAAAAACAAAACAAAACAGTACGGTGCGTGTACCACAAAATAAATCTGCTGCTATAACTACCTTTATTTGACACAAAACACATTATAAGAAAAAGAACAAAAGAACCTATGGTTTTGAATGGAAAAAGATACTAAAATTCACTTTTCCATTACCTTACCTTTTGAGCAGCTCTGAAAGGGTGAATAAAAAGAAGAAACTAAAAGACCTGAAGTTTTTTAAATTGTAACTTTCTTCAAATCCTTCACAAACATTTTTTAAGACCACCAATTTCTATTAACACTAACTTTGGCAAGACATCTACAAAACTTGAACTGAGATTCTAAAAAGAAATTATTTAAATATAGATTTTTGTATTGTCTTCAGGACTAAGACATTAATTATGTATGGACTTTTTTTCAACTAAAAGTTCACTTCATCAAAAAATGCAGATTCACAGCTGTTTCATGGGAATCATTTTACTATAGAATAGTGTTTACATATGACTAGACTCCTGATAGCTTAAGAAGAGCAAAGACATTGAGCATGCTTTTTTTAAGCTCTGCACAGTATCAAACCAAGTGAGTAACAACACTAGTAGCCAGTTCCTACCAATAGCCATGAAAATCTCCCAAACCATACTTGTTTCAAAAATACCATCCCATTCTGGTAGCTACTATTGTGTAACATGATAAGATTTCCACTTGTCTGTAAATACATCTTTAATTCTAAAACTAGGGAAGTTCAAAACCTAAAACAAAAATCATAAAAGATTTAAAAAAACCCCTCAAGTAGTTCTGCTACTCAAGCAGTCTTTCAAATTTTACAGGACTAAGGCATTAAATCTCACAGTTTTATCTAGGAACATTGATAATTTTTATTTACTAGTACTTACAGATAAGCTCAGTTGATGCCAGAAACCTGATTTTATTTTTAGGTATACCTCAGGTTATCCAAAAAATAATTCACTGCTATACAATCAATGCCGAGGGCACAGGATGTCACAATGTTACACACCACATTAATTCACAGTGATTCCCCTACTGTGAAGACACAGTTTGTATCTGCCCTTTGCACTCAAAAGACAAATGGCTGGAGGTGCAAGTAATTAACTCAGGACACTGGTTCTCACTGGAGCAAACAGGCTAAGATTCTAGTAACTTTCATCTACTTAATTGCTTCAGGAATACAAAATCATTATCCATGGAAAAAAAGCAAGTTCTAAAGTTTGTATTTTCCTTTACCTTTGAAAACATCCCCAGTTTGCTTTAAGCATGGAATCCTTTTCTGCAAACCACAGTCAGTTTTTAAACATCCCTGACATCAAGGCATGCTGGATCTGTTAAGGAGCTCATGCACAGTTTGCTTTTTATTGAGCCTTTAGCAGAACGAATGCAGCAGCCACCACACAGCTTGTTACCAGGCTCTCCATTTGAGACTTGAAACAATTACTTACCCCAGCATTCAACAGTGTTGTGACAACATTTTTGCCTGGAAGGCCTTGAATTGTAGTTCCTTTTCCAGTAGTTTTTTGCACAACAATCACATTGGGTTTTGATGTCATTGGAATTGTAGTGATTTTGGTTGTAGTTCCTAAATTTTTGTGGGAAAAGCAATAATGTGCAGTTTATCACATTTTGTTTATTTCCTTTCACCATAGAAGTTGGTGAGCTACACAGGAATCATTGTATTTAAATCTAACAGCACATCAAGAAACCAGCAGCATCTGGAATGGGAATTCATGTCACCCAACTCAACGTGGAAAGATTAGATGCCAAATTGACAAATCTTTCACCTACAGTAAAAACAGGTGTGCCCAGGGGAACATAATGTATTGTTTATTAGGACAGGCAATCCCCTCACAAGTTACAGAGCAGACTAACACAGCTTTCTCAGGCAAACATGTACAACTTTTCAAAAGCTGGAGTTAGGGTAGGATAAGGACATCACTAATACTCAACTCGAGGTCCTATTTGCACAGACAAATACTCTTCTACAGAGGACCTCTGTAGAAGAATCTACATACCAAGGATGTATCTCCAGTCAAGAGAAACACCAGCTCTTTCTGTTGTAATGTAAGTGATGAGTTGTGGATTGAAAGAAGGAAAAAAGAAAAACATGCTATTGTTTCACAACCAATCCATAAAAGTTAAGTTTAGAAGTGTGGTGGTTTTTTTGTTTGGTTGGTCTTTTTTGTTTGGTTTTTGTTTTTGAAGAACTGTCTTAGCTGTTTCTGTTCCTATGTTAGTATTTAATTAGCTCCATTCCCTTTATCAGGTTTTTAGTTACCTGCAGTGACAGGTAATTCCACAGTTTACAAAAGTACACACACTAGAATCAGTCATCAGGGCTATCAGATTGCCATTGCAGTAGCTACTCAGACAGCTTTTTATCAACAATTTCTCCTGTCTGCAGAGGAAAACACCCTTCAGTCACAACAGAGCTGCATACCCAAGGATTCCCTTTACTGCATTCTACCCATTAATCATGCCTGCAGATACTTCACAATGTATTTCAGATTAACAATTCTACTAATTCTGGGAAAGCAAAGACATGCTGAGACAAGATTATGATTTATTTAATCCTACTGACTTCAGAGGCATCTGAAGACTGCTCCCTTAGCAAAAACAATTAAGCAAACCAAAAGGAAAAAGCAGGCATACTGTCCAAACTTGTGTTCTTTCAGGACAATCATTATTATCCTCATCAGGACCAATCACAGGTTTCCCCACATTAGCTGCTGCTCAGGAGAATATTTCCACTTGTGTATAATTCATTACAAGACCAAGAAATTGTCTTCATAATTCACCATACCCACAACAGGCTAAAAAAAGTTACTTGTTGCCGAAGAAGACGCTGTATCATCACTAAATATAATTTTGTAGAAATCAAAACCTGTAAAACTGCTCTACCAGATTATAGCCCAAGAGTGCATTTACTGGATAGCTTGTGCAGCACCTTCTGGCAACTGGAGCTGGCTGGTGCCATATCAGGTCTTTGCTAAACAAAGTTAAAGTCCTAAACATATACTAAGAAATTGTTAATGGTATAAGTGTGCTTGGTCCCAGTCCTAAAGAGACCCTATCTTTAGAGATGATAGAACCACTGTTTTGGATTGGAAGAGACCTTGAAGCTCATCCAGTTCCACCCCTGTCAAGGGCAGGGACACCTTCCACTAGATCGGGTTGCTCCAAGCCCTGTCCAACCTGGCCTTGAACATTTCCAGGGTTCAGGCAGCCACAGCTTCTCTGAGCAGCCTGTGCCAGTACATAACCAGCAGGGAGAACCAGGGCTAGTCAGCAGACTAACAAAGATAAACAGCACAGTCTGCATAAAGCTGGGAGGGAAAGCTTAAGGCAGAGCATGGGCTAAAGGAAAGACAGGCTGCCACTGAAAAAATATCAAAGTAAGGTGGAGACTGCGTAGCTGAATTTAACATACACAGTCCATTTTTATTCTGGTTCTTTGGACATGTAGTGGAACAGAGAAGGGCAGCAATGAGATAATAAAATGTTTTAAATTTGGGCCAATAGTGTTTTCTGATCCTTCTGCCTTCTGTACAACATACTAGTCCCCACCTCACATTTCTTTTTCCTCCCAATTTTCCTTCACATTTGCTGTTTCCCTCTTAAACACAAGAACTACCACAATCCTTAAGAACACTTCACCTTCAGACTTCTACCTATTACCCGCTTCTTTATGCTCATCTATTTTTCTTCTGAATTCTCAAAAAAAGGTCCTAAGAACTATTTGAGCATGTAACCCACAGAAAAGACCTGAAAAATTAAAGCAAGCCCAACATTACTTTTGAAATAAAAGTTTTAACATCAAAGTACTCATATGCCTACCAGAAACAATATTACTGCTGATGATCTTCCCTCCTAGAGTAGCCAGTGATTTTGGTACTACGGTAATGATGCTACCACTTGTAGTTTTCACGTAAGTAGCAGCCCCTGGAGTTCCAGCCATCCGAGCTCCCAGAGAGGGGCTCACCGTTGGCCGTGTATATGTTGCTTGAGTTCCTGTTTTAAAGAGAGAAAAAAAAAGTTCACTGTTACAACATAATCCTCTACTAATATCTGTGGAAAAATATGTTAGTTTAGGAAAAATGTGTCAGATTCATCCAAAGATATTCCAGCCTGCAATCTATTTTACACCCTTTACAATTCTTCTAGTAATTTTTAAATCCGCAGAGCAATATTCAAGTATATACTAAATTGAAATGGATATAACAGTCTTCTGAGTATTTTAACAAATGTTCCCCAACTGCCTTATTTTAATTCATGTCCTTGTGCATAAGATTGTAATTTTAAATAGATGTGCAGATTCTGCCTGTAGGTTTGCCTCTTACTGCCTTAGATGCCCAGGAGTCAGGCATCCAATGACACAACCAGAACTCACTGCTTCCTCTCATGAATGACACTTCTCCTATATGACAGATTGCTTATAAAGAGAACCACCAATGACTGATCTAAATAACACGCTTAGAGAAAAACTTATTTTCCAATGATGATGCAATTTTATGGACTTAGCATACAAAAAGAAACCTCTAAACATAGTATAAATGCTGGTTTTTTAGAAGTAGTCCTTTTTCTGAATGGAAAGAGAACCAAGCCTGCAAAAGAAACTTGTTCAAAAATAGTAACAGCTACACAAACACTGAAATTCCATTCTGCTTGTACTGCTGCAGATAGTGTCCTTAACTGCTAAAGATCACAGAGCAAAGCAGTTTGTTTTGTCAAGAAAGGTGTGTTCACATGCAAGAGAGCACAACACGGATTTCACCAAGTAAATGAACTGCAAAACTGCTGATTTTTCTAACATACTCAAAAACATATCTGTGCAGCACTTTAAAAGTTATAAACAGAATATTAACCATTAGTTTATGCTATGGACATGAGGAGATGTCCTCAAGTTGCACGAGGGGAGGTTCAGGTAGGATATTATGAAAAAAATTGCTCATGGGAAGGGTGGTCAGACATTGGAACAAGCTGCCCAGGAAAGTGTATAATCAACACCCCTGGAAGCATTCAAAAGCCATGGATATTGGCACTTGGGACAAGGTTTTTAATGGTGAACATGGTGGTGGCTGGGTTAATTGTCAGACTTGATGATCTTATTGGGTTTTTCCAACCATGAGAATTTTAAGGTTCTAATATTCCCAGCCTATGCTAAAAAACCCCAGGATATAAAGAGTTTTCTGAAAACCAGGATAAAGCTACCTTTTAAGTTTTCCTCATGCAAGTTTACAATCTGAGCAGTCTGCATTATTATTTATTAGAAACACAAATACAATCAGATGCCCAGAAAAACACTGGGAGCTTAAATTTTAATTTACTGGTCCTTTTATAAATTCACTGCAGGACTATGAGCAAGTCACATGTCTTTTGAAGTCCATCCACGCAAAATGGGAATGGTGCTGACCTGTCTGCTTGAGTTAAATCAGTGTTAATCATGTAATATAAGGTACTACAGAAGTGCAAAGTATCTGTATAGGTTGCAAGAAAACTTCCTTTAAGATAAACCCAGTGGGGAAGGAATAATGGTATTTTTGTGTACCAATTCAAACAGAGGAATAGAAGAGCACTCAGTGCAAAAATCCTGATCTAGAATAAATAACAACAGGATTGTGAATGTGCCGTTGTGCCCACTGTTCAGAAGAGGTAAGTGCTTCTTATTTTTAACCCTAAGAAACCATGTTTGATCACCTGTATGTCTGGGTTTACCCTCCCTTCCCTTCTCAGAGCCATAACTTACCAGTGGGAGTAGTGACCAGTTTAGTTGTCATGATAGTCCCATTACTGCTAACCACCATAATGGGTGAATTGCTACTGCTGGGCAAGGTCGCTGTAACTGGTTTGGGAAGGATTTTACTGGGCTGCACCTGTTGAGTGATTATTTTAACACCTAGGAAAGGAGAAAGGTCACTGTTAAAATACAGGCACGATAAGTTACTTTCTGAAATGCTTTCTCAGACCAAGGCCTAGTGGGCAAGTAGCCCCAAGGCTTCAATTCTGAGCCCATGTATACTTGATAATGAAAAAAATTATTTAATTTTTGAGGGTGTTTTTTTTTTTTTTTTNAAATACCAGGAAAGTCATCATCTTTGCCTTTAATGTGCCTGTTTCTTTTCCTAGCTACTTCCACTGTCCATTGCATCACTGATTTGTTGACGTCATTTTGAACTTTTCCTGGTCCACGATACAAAAAAACAGAACGTTTCCCAGGAGCCAACAGGTTACAACCAAGACTAAATTGGTTCATATACAATGAACCATCTAGAAGCAAAGTAATTCTTCATCAATTCAGTCTGGAAATCCTAATGTGTCTTAAGCCTAGAGAAATTTCACCATCCTGAATAAATTAAAAAACATTTTTGCACAAGGAGTGTTAGTGACTGTAAGGAAGCAACTGTGACACTGGCTAGGGAAGGTTACTTTGAGTAAACTGCTCTCCTTCCCCTTGATTTACTGGTTATCTTAAAGCTACAAAGAAATTTGGCTTAAGCTATGAGTAGAATCAGTAAGAATGAAGGATGAGGGCACCTTAGTACCCCTCCAGGATTCTGCTTCTTCTCTCTCTATTTTGTGTTGGGGAATGGTAGCTCTGTGAGATTCACCTCTCAGTTGCAAGCCAGCAGATTCACAACATCTGTTCAAAAGTACATCCAGGAGATGTGCATCTTATGATCTGTTCCACAATAAGGTAAATGCATTGCATTGTGGTGGCCCAATGCCATGGAAGACACATCCTGGATGAATCACTTGTGTTTGTACACAAGTATTCCTAGATGAAAAATTTTGTCCACTTGATATGTGGAACATCCTCCAGGGATCTTTTCTTCTCTCTACACTGAGTATAAAAGCAGTACAGAGCAAGTAAGCTCCAAACTGGAAGAGAAATTGAAGTCTCTGCATCATTCAGACAGAAAACTGGATAAAAAAGTCTCCATGAAAATTGATTCACATCTTCCAGGAAGAATTGGTATCAGATGGTATTTCCAAAGAAACTTTTAACTAAAAAGCATAATGAGCCTAAATTCATTGTAGAAGACAAGGAAATGAAGCTCATATTGATACTGTTCAGTAGCTGGGAGCCTTTTTTATGTCTTAATTAGTAGCTATTATTTTTCTTAAGCAATAGTCCTATAATCCAAAAGGTAGTTTTATCAAAGGACAGGAGTAGGGCTATTTATTTTTTCATTCCATGGTCTATTTTAATTCTTTGATCTAAATAGTATGATATAAAATAATAATTTTACTGACAGGATTAAAATAAAATACTGATTTTATACTAATATACATAAATACTTTGCACTTTTATAGCACTTCTTTGAGAACTGGATAACTTTGCAAGCTTTATTTCTTACTACTTCTTGCTGAGATAAGAACTGTGTGCTACAGCAGAGAAAAGCCAAGAAAGAAAGATTACATGACTTGCTCAAAGTCAGCTGATTGAATCAATATCACAAAAAGAATCCAGTCTAACTTCCAGATCTAACTGTATTTGTTTTGCCATGTACCTCAAAAGTACATTTTGATTTCTGGACCAAAGAAAATTATTAAAACATGGAGTAACTTCTTTTTCCAGATGATATAGTTGAACAATTCTTGGATCTTCAGAAAACGGGTGTGTTTCAGGTTGCCAATCACGTTACTTTTGAAGTTATTTACATACCTCTCAACCGCTAAGATAAAAAAAGATATACCTCAAGCATGGTCTGTGCTGCCTGAACCAAACAAGAAGAGTGAAAGAACCAAATTATTTAATTACTGTTACTTGAAAACATTAGAACATCCTTCACTATGTACTTAAATTCATGTTTAAAGCCAAATCCTGTACTCAAGAAATGATGCCTTCATGACCACTCCCCCATGCACATTTTGGGACAGAATTCTGCCCTACTCTCCTGAGTTGCAGTCAGACCTTATCAATGTGACCCAAGATCAACTCCAACTACCTGATTCCTGTTTGATCTGAATGGTGGGCTTGATGCCAGCTGGCAGCTGAGATTGCTGTGGCTGCTGCTGGGCTACAGAACACGGCACCAGCTGCTGCTGCTGCGGTTGCTGCTGCTGCTGCTGTTGAGCCTGTTGGACTTGGTGCAGCAACTGTTTGGGAGACTGCTGATGCTGCTTGGGAAACTGTGCTAAGATCTGAGTTGGATTCCCAACCAAACCTTTTGGGGAAGGTAGTCTGGTAGAGGCAACTTTAACTGCTGATGTAGATACACCTGTGAAAGAGTAAAGGGTTTAAGATTGAACAGTGCAATGAGAAAGAAAAATCATATAATTTCTAAAATAATCTTACATTTCAATTATCTTTACTACTAAAAAATGCATTGATATATGTGAGGAAATAAAGCTCCCATGTAGCAGAAGTGCTCTGTTAGGAGGCAACAGAGCTTTATACAGATTTTTAATATAGCAGCAGAACAGCAGCTAATGGAAACATCACAAACCCAGTCTACTTCAGCACCTTTTGTAATACAAATAATTCAGTAATATTTTCAAAGTCTCATCTTTAAGCTTCAAGACAGCAAAATACCTATAGTGAAAGTATTTTAAATAGATATATTTATATTTATAAATATTTTTAACAACTTAGTTTAGTGGAAGGTGTTTCTGCCCCTGGCAGGGGGGCTGGAACTAGATCTTAAAGGTCCCTTTTAACCCAAACCATTCTGTGATTCAACGATTCTAAAAGCACAATGACAAAAAGCTGGCAATAGGAGGATGTCAAATATCAAACCCATCAACATTAGGAGGGAGTATCTGTTAGCAGAAGAATTGGTTGACATTTAAAAAAAAAAATCAAGTAACTGTATATAAGTTATAAAACTGTGGGCAACCTGTTTTGTGCTGTTAGGTTAGGTGATCTTACAAGTAAAAGTGATTAAAAGAAGTTTGCAATAAGATGGAAAGATAAAATTCCCAAATAAGTCTTATTACTTATTTCTGTCATTCCCCTACACAGCTGTCACAACATTTACAAAATCTGGCTTTGTATATAAATTCTAAACTACACATCCATAAGCACCAAAACACACAAAGAAAGTCCATCTCTTATGCAGTCAGTTTCTAACTAAATCCCAGTTGTAGTGGAAAACAGAAACAGATGGCAGTGATAATGACAGAAATTATAGTAAAGGTACGATTCTGGCAATCTAAATAAGCAACCCTTTTCTCACTGCATCATTTTAGATGATTACACCACTTCCTTGGGCAGCTCTTTTCATTCATGAGTTTAACTTTACATTTGAAGATGTTATCAGTTCACGTCACAAATTTTTCACCAGCATCTTCAGCAATGTCACTGATAGTTTTAGAAAAACTGTTTGAAGAGATACTCTATCTAATATATTTTAGGATTAAAGTCTCTTCCATGATCAAATCCAACTAAAAATCAATGGTTCAAACAATATTTCTGAAAGCCTGCTGTGAGCCCTTCTACTCCACAGACTAATATCTGATTATATATTGCTTGTATTAACAAGCAATAGGGAAGGAAAATACCTCCTCAGCCTTGAATGGCTACCTGATGTTTTGTGAAATGGAAGAAGAATGGAAAATATAAACCAGGAAAAATTGTGATGTGACACTTGTCATTGTCAGGCAGCTTTCCTTTCAAGCGATGCTCACTAAGGCCCATTCATTCATTCACTCATTCATTCATTTACAGCTTCCCTTTCAAATGCTAGCTGGTGGCTTTGAAACTGAAACAGTCAAGCTAGCATACACAGCTGGAATTTGAAATCAGAAACCTAGGAATTTTAATCAGGCTCACTCAGGTCTTAATTATAAAGGACTTTAAAACTGACATGCTGATAAAATACACTGATAAAACGATGTAAACACGTCTCTACCTTTCCGAATTGTCACCTGGGCATGTTAATAAGTTGTATTTACTTGATGTTAACCTTGTATGTTTTTGTAAATTGGGCTTTTAGAGAAGCAATCACCTTCAAATATTGAAAAGATACATTTTTCTATGCACCAGACAAGGTTCTTAAAGCCAATCATTTTGGGGTTATTTTGTTTTAGAGCTAGGTTACACCACTCCACCACATCCTCTTTAAAAAGAGGATCTGCAGATGTACTGTTGAAATACAGAGGAAAACAGTTCAACAAGAACTTTTGTGGAGTCTCTTGGATTAGTTTAATCAGCAGATTTCTTCCACATGTCCTGTGCTTTACTCATATGTAAACAAAAAGTGCATCTCCCCAGTGCTACTCTCAATGCAAAGTCCAATTCCTCAGTGAAAGAGCCTTTATAAGAGAAATGCCATACCTTGTGCTACTGTTGACATAACCACTGATGGTGTGGATGACACTACAGCAGTCACAGCAATAGTATTTGCAGTGCAGGAGGAAGTGGAGCAGCTGCTGCTGCTGCCCACAGAGGACTGGGAAGCAGTAATAACCACGGGCTGCTTTTGAGTAGTTGAGGCAATGACTGATGTTGGGACAAGTTTTGTAACTGCTGCATAGTTGTGGGACTTGGAAAGGATGTTGGGTACAAAAGTTGAGCTTGGAGAGGTGGTTACTATTATGACCTAAAAAAAAAAAAAAAGAAAAAAACAAGAAGAAATTCATTTGTTCTTTGCATCTATTTAGAAGCATAGAATTTCAGTAGCATGTCTCTCTATGTATTTAGTGTTAGGGATACATGTTTATTGACAGCTTTTAAGACTGTCAATCACATTTGCTCACAAAAAAAAGTTTCAGCTATTTTGAAGATGTGGTGATTAATATTTCCTTAAAATTAGGATTTTTAAGGAAAACAGCTACTATTCAATTAAAGTAGAATTCTCTCATGTCTGAAGGCAAACAGACAGGAATGAACTTGACTTCATTAAACTCGGTCAGGAAGCTTGAAACTGAATGGATTTCCAGCAAGTTTTAAGTGCCATTCTTCCAAACCTTGCAAAAATATCAAGAAACAGCAATGACACAAAATAGACGATTTTTTTTTTTCTTCAACAATTAACAAACACTTGCTGAGTCAGTAACAGGAAATGCTTTTGATCTACAAGACTGTAAACAATATTTCATCAGTGAAAGAAAAATGGTTTAATTTTGAAGCAATTTCTGCTTTATTTAGTGCTCTCAATAACAAGAAATTCTTTCTGATTTGTCTGAGAATCATTTATCTGAAGAGAATAAACATCACCCCAGTGCAAGTTACAACTAAGACTCCATGAATCTGATCTGACATAGAAAAACCCAGAATTCATGACAGCTTTGGAAGAAGTCTGTCCCTATGCAAATGACCTGGAAAACAAAACCTTTATTAAGTATTGAATATGGGGACTGTTTACATAAAGAAATTCCTTTTATTCAACTTTTATGTCCCTTCTTGTACTTACATAGTTAAAATAGAAAAAGAAGCACAAAAATACAACATTTTCAGTTTATCATGCAAGAATATTAAGAAATTATTTTAATAATGCTATTGTCCCAACAAAAATTTTGTTTATTAAAACCTTGAAAAGTTAAACTTCTTAATGATTCAATGTAACAAAAGCCGATAGAAAAATAAGGTTCAAAAGGGGCAAAGAAAACCTGTGTCAGCTCACACACAAAGTCTTACACTGCTAGCCAAGCACCATTGAAACCTTGCCTGATAAAGAAATAGTATGATAATGGCACCAGAAATAGACTTAAGCAACAGATCAAGCAGCAAGAGATTACGAGTTTATAATTTGCTTAAAGAAAAATGAAAAAAAATGAAAGGGAAATAGCCACATGGATGGAATAAAAGCAGCAAATTTCACCACCATGGCTGGTTCTGCCTCTCCTTTTGCCTCAGTTCTTAGTTTGATGGTCTCTGCTGCTAAGATAAACCTTTAACATCTTGATCTGAGGAAAATCAAAACCTTACTACCCCACAAGCTATAGCAGCTTGACCACAACTAACCAGTGTCTGAAGGACAAGGTTTCCACATTCTGCTGCTTTTCTACTTGATTGCATTCTCCAGTGAAAACATTTTCTCTGCATCAGTCTTATTTTTGCCTATTCCTGATATTCTGCCTAATCTTGATTTAATCAAAACACCTTTCTCAAATTGCCTTTAGGCTACAAACATGCAGGTGAGCTGAACATGACACAGCTTGTTCTGGTGTGAGGATTGGAAGTGAAAGGATTCTATGATACGCCTTCAGTTTTATCCTGTTTCTTAAACTGTCAGTTAACACTAGGAATACTTCCCAACTGTCTGAAGTTAAGAGTCAGCTCCATTCCACTCAGGGTAACTAATTTAGTAACACAGTCCAAAGGACAACTTGCAGTTAAAAAAGGCAGATTATAGGTTAGTGTGCATATAAACTATACTACAACAGGGCAAGTTCAGCATCACAACTAAGTACAGATATGTAGAAGGAATCTGGGCATAATCGCAACTCCTGCAGACCATTGCACTTCCTTAAATCCAAGATTATCACTTAAAAACACTATTTAATCAAGGAAGGAATAAAACCTGTACAGCATTACAGTTCAACAGTGACTGCTATACTGTGACTAAGCAGGTTTGTGTCTGTCTATTCTATCTCATTTTTCAAAATTTACAGAGCAGAGCAAAGTTGAGTAATCTTCATGTACGAAGTATATCCAGAAAAATATAAAATTCAGGTAAAAAATTAAGTATTAAAGTTCAAATCATAACCATTGTATTTCTGAAATACTATTTTGTCATGTGTGTTGCAATGATTCAAATAATCTCACCATGGGTACCAAAACTGCATCCTATGTTTTACAGCAGAGAAATTGTCTGACTTTAAACATATACACACACAAATTTTGTTGTTGTTGCTTTTAATTGTTACAGTAAAATCTAATTCTGAACAGGTACTGAATTTAATCCTGTCAGCTCTATTTTGAGAGATGTCAAAACTTAGTCCCTGAAAAAATAAGGTTATTATAACTGTCAGAAATGTCACTAGCTAGATTCCCTCTGTGTGTTACACAGGTGACTTTATTACAAGAGAATCCAGAAACTGGAGCTGTGACATTATTAGTTGTTACAACAAATGTTCCTCCAACCTACTGAAATGTCCAAACAATTTAAAGAGCTGGCATGCAGCAACAAAGAATTTCATTCATATCTAACAACTACCAGTCAAATTGGAAATGTGCTGCTGGATATGAATGAACAAGACGGACTTTTAAATTAAAACTACTAAAGGGGATCTCTGCCACCAAAATCATCCAGCTAGATATTTTGGCATATCTAAATCCAACAGAAGAGGGCACTGTGACAAGTTCAGATACAAACGCTACTCTGGCTGCCTAACAAAACAAGCACTGATTTTCCTGTCACTGCAGATTAAGACAGTCAAATAACAGAATGCAAAGCAAACTCTAAAACTTCCATGTCAGAACAAGTGGAGACGCATAACTGGAGGAAAGGTCCTACTAACAGTCCACTCTTCTGGAGACTTCGTACACTCCCTCTTTAACTTCCATGATATATAACACGCTTACTTAATACAACTCCAAAGACATTTAAGACAAAAAACTCTTTCTGCACAAATTATAACCCTAATGTGCAGCAGGATGGATAGGCTAAGCCCTGTAGTAGCTGTGGATTTGCTGCACTGAATTTAATTTGATGGTTTATGCTCACTCATGGATTTCTCTTATATACTCATGTATTCAGAGATGAAATTTGATTAACGACACTGTTAAAGAACAGTGAACCAAATGAAAGCATCTTCCCTGGAGTGGGAAGAGGTCAGAAAGCAAGATCTTTATTGCACATTACTTAAGATAATCTTACTTGGTTTTAAAGTTTCCAAAAATCAGGACACAGGAACTCTGCTAATCTGAAGTGTCATAAAGCAATTAAGAAGACTAGTAGGACAAATACCATGCAGAGGTTTGAGCTCAACAGTCAAACTCTAATGGCTGGAAGAAAATGCTTGTTAGTAGCCAGCCTACCATAAGCCTGTTGGTATCAAGACAAAACTAATTCCACAGACACTACCTCTCCCTGAAGTCTGCTGTAAGTAATAACTGTATCAAGAATGACCTTGGTCTGAACCATTCATCTTTTTTTCACATCTTAAGACCAGAAAAACAGACACAACTGAAATGCCTCCTAAAGAATGGTAATATAGTCATGCCATAGATTAGGCACTTAAAAATCCAAGTCCAGTACAAAATTTAAACAAGGAAAACCTTTTCTGCACACTGCATCGTGGTGAAAGCTAGGCACACTCAGCTGAAATAATGCAACTGATTTTGACCACTGTAACACTGTTAATGTAGAATGAGAAATGGCACACTAGTACTGAAAGGAAAATAAAGCACCCCAGACTTTGACCAGCTCCAAGAATAAGCGTTATAGACCCAAAAATACTAGTCTCTTAGATAAAAGGCTTGGCAAGGGAAAGCCCATGCCACCTCTCCTGAATTCTACTACTGCAAAGAATAATTATAAATAAGGAAAATAGAAATAAGAAAGATTACCTTTGACCAACAGTTGTTACCATCTGAAGGCTGTTCAGTGGCCTATGTGATCTCCAGTTCTCAGTGGACTAGTGTCCATATCACAAAACCCAACACCACAAATGGTACTAACTGGTAACCTTGTTGGCAGTCTCACCAGACAGGCCAAGAATTGAATGAGCATGGAGACTGAATCCCCTCTCATCCCTAGAAGTGGTCCCTTCAGGTCAGGGTTGAGGCACATTGGTGGGGCAGTCTGGGGGAAGCTTGCACTCCCGCTGCCTGTGCTGTACCTGTTCTGTGGATAAAAAGAGGGCTTCAGTCTCCACGGCTGTCAATCCAGGTCCTTTCACACACAGGTGAACTAAATTCATACAAGAGTTTGGTTTTCCCTTTGTTCGTTTTAAAGAGGGATTACCTTATCCCAAGTGCAATCCTTAAAAAACAGCTAGTCAGATCATAGAAAGGAAGAGTCAAACATCACATCTTACTCATTGATAAAACCAGAATAAAGTAACATTTGGCAGTTTCCCCCACATACCTTCTGTGTTGTGGTGTTTGTTGTCTGTGTTGAGGGCTTAGTGAAGGTTATTTTCACAGGCGACATGTGTGGTGGTAAGGAGTTGGCAATGCTCTGCATTATGTTACTCATTTTGGGGCTCCCACTTACAGGCACTGTGATAGTTTTAGTGACGGGAGTCACTGCCTTCGGGACTTCTTTCAGGAGAACAGGGGAAGAGCTAGAAGAATTCGTTCGCCGTCTTTTGCGGGGCTTTTCATCATCATCTGAGCAGCTGACACCTGGAAAAGAAACACTTTTTCTAAACTGTGTTTCCCCTGTCTGCAGATCTCCGTGCTTTCTGAAACGCTACATCCTTTTTGAGTCTTACACCCTTTTTCAAGTAAGATAAAAACTAGTAAAGGATAAATTTCATCTTATGGTCACAACCAAGCTGTATCACACCTCAGATGCTCTTAGTCCTTGATGCGGGCCACACTCACAGTGCCATGAATCAGAGACAAATAACCCAAATCCCCAAGCTACTCAGTTACTGGGTTACTTCACTCAGTTTGAGAGATTAAAAGAACATAAGAACCAGCACAGGATTTTCATTCTGTCTACAGAAGTCTGACTACTAAGACTATGCACACAAGGGGATTTGGATTATGCCACACACATTTTAGTTTAAAACTTTACACTACTTTGGTTTTCTTGGTAGTGGTTTTGTTTGCAGCAACTGGACTATCAAAGTTTACCTCCCTATAGTTTCCTTAGATTTCAGCCCTTGCACCTACTTTCATGTCATGTTTATCATTACACTACCTTTGTGCCTTTCACCTCAATACAACATCTTGAGATATAATTTTTTCTATTATATAGTTTAACTGTGAAGGTCAATCCTCACTTCATCAGTTTTTGCCTTCTTTGGTGCATTTTGTGCAACATATATAAAATAGCACCTAACACAAAAGCATGACAAAAAAAAAGGAAGTCCAGGCTCAAAAGAGTTCTTTCTTCCTCACAATCATAGACTGCACACATAGAAAAAAAAAAGCTGCAATATTCAGCTCAGCAAAGGATAACAGCATGATTAATGGATCTTAAATCCAAATGAAACTTGCCAAAGTAGGCAACAGATTCATAAATTGGTCTAGATTACAAAAAGATACAGTTTAATAACCTTGCAAACATCTTACAGCTACTGGCTAGCATTGAAGGCAGGAAGGCTCTAAAGAAGGATCTGAACAAGCTGGATCCATTGGCTGAGGTTCAACAAGGCAAAGTGCTGGGTCCTGCCCTCGGGTCACAACCACCCCATGCAGCGCTACAGGCTGGGGGCAGAGTGGCTTAAAGCTGGCCCAGCAGAAAGGGGCTTGGGGATGCTGGTCAACAGCTGGCTGGATACGAGCCAGGTGTGCCCAGGTGTGCAAGGACAACGGCACCTGGCCAGCACCAGCACTGGTGTGGCAGCAGGACCAGGGCAGAGCGCATTCCCTGTGCTGGGCACTGCTGAAGCACCTCCAGTCCTGGGGTCACTTCTAGGCACCTCCTGACAAGAGTGACATTGAGGTGCTGGAGCACACCCAGAGAAGGGAACAGAGCTGGGGAAGGGTCTGGAGCACCAGGAGGAGCTGAGGAAACTGCGGGGAGCTCAGACTGGAGGAAAGGAGGTTATGGGGGGACATTCTTGCTCTCAACAACTCCCTGACAGGAGGGTATAGCCAGATGGGGGTTGGGCTCTTCTCCCAGGTATCAAGTGACAGAACAAGAGGAAACAGCATCAAATTGTGTCAGAGGAGGTCCAGATTAGATATTAGAAAAAACAACCAAACCAACTTCACTGGAAGAGTAGTCAAGCATTGCAATAAATTGCCCAGGGAGACAACAGTTTGGAAGTGTTCAGGAGGTATCTGAATGAGACACCTGCAGATGTAGTTTAGGGGTGATTATGATGGTGCTGGGTTGATGGTTGGACTAGATGATCTTGAAGGTCTCTTCCAACCTTGACAAATCTGCTATTCTGTTATTTATGCTTACCATGTTAAGCTGTGTCAAACCATTTAAAAAGAAAAACAATCAGAGAGAAGGTGAACACATACAATCCTGCCTATGCAAAAGATGATTGAAAATCTTGTTCCATGTGCCTGGAGCTTAAAGACAAAGAACACCACCACAGCAAAAAGCAATCTTGCTGNAGATGGGGGTTGGGCTCTTCTCCCAGGTATCAAGTGACAGAACAAGAGGAAACAGCATCAAATTGTGTCAGAGGAGGTCCAGATTAGATATTAGAAAAAACAACCAAACCAACTTCACTGGAAGAGTAGTCAAGCATTGCAATAAATTGCCCAGGGAGACAACAGTTTGGAAGTGTTCAGGAGGTATCTGAATGAGACACCTGCAGATGTAGTTTAGGGGTGATTATGATGGTGCTGGGTTGATGGTTGGACTAGATGATCTTGAAGGTCTCTTCCAACCTTGACAAATCTGCTATTCTGTTATTTATGCTTACCATGTTAAGCTGTGTCAAACCATTTAAAAAGAAAAACAATCAGAGAGAAGGTGAACACATACAATCCTGCCTATGCAAAAGATGATTGAAAATCTTGTTCCATGTGCCTGGAGCTTAAAGACAAAGAACACCACCACAGCAAAAAGCAATCTTGCTGGTAATCAAAGCAGGCTTGGTTGGTAGTCAATCTCTAATTGGGGCCAAGATCTAATTATGGCCAATCTCTAATTAAAATTACTAAATATTCTGGCATCCAAAAAGTGACGATGCAAGAACTAACATGGACAAGAAATTGCCCAGCACTAGATAAGGCAATTTCTGAAAAATAGTATTCTCTCTCAGCAGGAGTAGCAACTCATTTGCAGGTACGTGTCCAAAGGCTGACGGTTGTATTTACAGAGACAAGAAACTGAACTAGGGGAGAGAAGCAAACTTCAAAAATGTAGCTTTAGTTGGCTGTAGCAGTACAAGTGAAGTGTGGATCTACAAGACCAGATTTCAAAGCTCTAATCAATAATTTACTGTATGACCCTGAATAAGCCTTGTGGTGAGCTCCCTCTATAAAGCAGAGGTTTGATAACATAACTTTCAGGTTTATTATGGACAGGCTTTTAAGTATTACTGTCAGTGGACTATAGAAACTTATAACTATGAGTGCACTAATCATATTGAACATGTGCAGTAATTTAAAAATGTCAGAATCCATTCAAATCCAAAATCCACATGCAGCTAGCATGTTAGGACACAGTTGTTATTTTGGTGGGGCTTGGGGCACCAAGAAATAGAGAAAACTTTGTGGTCCTCATCCACAAAAAACCCATGAACTAATCAATCCAAACATAAGAAAGTAACATTAAACTAGGAGAGCATTATTTTATGTTAAGTACAGGCTCATTTCACCTGCTGTTTTCAGTGCCGGGTTTCTGCAAGAATATTATTCCTATCATTTCATGTTAGAAATTGCTGTACAAAGTTTTCCACTGACATTTAATTAAAAGGTAAAACAGTTTTGACTGTAACTCACACTTGATAAGCAAGGAAGCAGAGTCATGGAAAGGTTCATGGCTCAATCAGACTGTGACTTGGAAGAGGTTACACCACAGACCAGTAGAAAAGTCCTGACTGTAACTCAGATATCCCAAATTTGCTCCTAAGCAAGTTTGTTAAAATCAATGTGACTGCTGTAACATACTCTGAAAGACACATAATTTCTTAAAAAAAAGTCAATAAAAACAGTAACAATAAAAGGAAGCACATGAAGTAAGGAAAAAACTAAATCTAGGGACAGACAATAAAAATTATCATCCCTGTATCATATATCTATACTTATTTGATATTCATTACCATGTAATAATTCAATAAAGTCTACATTATAATTTTAAGTTGTTAAGAGCATTTTCCCCTGTATCTTCAAACTAAAGCCAAGCAATTTGTGCATAGACCAGAAAAATGAAAAACCTTAATGTAATGGGTTTCATGGGTTGACAGGGCCATTAACAACGGTTGTTTGCAAGTAACATTATATTTATGTGCTATGTAGCATTTCTGACAAGCCAGAAGCTCATACAGATGCATACATATAGCATAAAGACTAAAATAATTTTCAAAATATTAAAGGTATACAGAGCAAGCATAGAAATAGCATTTATCTACTTCACTATTAATCTTTACTTGTTTTGATAGAATCAAATAAGAACTGAAGAAAACAGCTTAATAGTAAAATAAAACTATCCATGATGAGGGCATATATATGAGAACATAATCTGCTTTTAGAACTAGCTGACTTATTAGCCAAACAAAGATGGGGACACATACACACTCTCAAGAAAAAAAAAAGCTTCTAGATTCTACGTCCTGGATTTCCAGACTTAAATACATGAAGATGGGTTTCTGGTAGGAATTCGTATGAAGTTTTCGCAGCTGCTGAGGAACACAATCCTCATTAAGACTGACTTCCAGGTAAATCACAAAATGGCCAGACATAATATGTAAGCACAAATCCTTCCCAGACTGCATCCAGGGAAAAAAAAAAAAAAANAAGAGGGACCTTTTCTAATTCAAGTAAGTGACTACTATGCATTAGCTCTCAACAAGATGGATCAGAAATTCACTGATATACCGAAATTTCTGTATTTAATTTTCAAAATATTTGTCACTTGTTGTCCTTGTAGCTTTAGTGCCCCTTGCAGCAATTTGCAGCGAGTGGATTATCCTGAACACTATTTATCTAAAAAAGGGAAACAATAAATTCATTCTCTAGACTAAACGAAGGCACAAAGGACTTAAATGGCTTGCCCAAGGTTGGAGTGTTTAACTCGGTCTATGCTTCAGCCACGCTGTCCCTTTCTTTCCCTTTTGTTAATCAGTTGCTAGTATCACTTACTTTTGACGTAAACAGTACTTCCACTTGGCAAGACGACTACATTGGAGGCTGGACTGGCAGGTCTGGGGGACTTCACTGTTGCTACACTGCCACTTGGAACAGGGGTAGATGTTGGGGTTGAAGTGGTACTTGTGTAGGAATAGCAAACCACCACTGAAGAGGAGAAAAGACACCTTCCATATAACTGAAGTGCAGAATCCCATTATTCTATCACTATTTTTACAACTGAAATGGAAGCCAAAGGCTTATTGGGTCATTATCTGTGTATCTGTCTCTGAAATCCTGTTACTGTGGAATACTCCCCAGTTTGAGCTAAGCATGGCCATGGAATCAATGGTCTTCAAAGAAAACACAGAAATCTAAACTCTCCTTCTCCCATCCCCAAAAATCTGTGCTGCCAATGTAAGATTTTTTTGGTATTAATCTTCGTTTTACTTTATAATTTGTTATTTCTAATTTTAGCATTAATTCAATATGTCAATCTTTTTGTTTTCTGTCAATGACCACATCTAGACTAGTAACTGATAGAAAAGTGCTATTGCCTCTTCTCAACAGTACATCAGTTAAAAAAACCAAAATATTCCTTCAGTAGGGAAGAATTGACTGTGCTTATCAGCTTTCTCAAACCACTGCTTTTAAGTAACAGCACAATGATACAGTATTTCTCACAAAACCAGGATAAAACAGCTTGCTTCAAGAAGTGTTACACATTCTCCAGTTGTATGAAGCCTAATTTAAGTCTGCTCAGCCAAGCTAGCTGGAATGTACACTACGGTTATTTAAAAAGCATAGGGAAAGCAGAACGCAACATTTTTACTTATTACCATAGTACATTTAATCTGAAGGAAAAAACCCAAAGCAGTATTTTCTTGACTTTCACCAAAACCTACTTGCATTCTTAAAATAAAACATTCTGAAATAGCTTTCATCACTTACAGAATTTTACAAAATCTTAAGTCATTAGTACAAGTTTTTAAAGTTTACAGAGCTGAAGAAGTTAATCAGTGAATGTCATTTCCTGAAAAACTGGGTTGTTTTTATATTTCAGTTGCTGGAGTGTCAAAACCACAAAGCAGTCAGATTAATGCTGCAGATACCACAAAGGTATCTTTAAAAACCAGAGTGGCTTATATTTCTGGGAATAATGTTTGATAAGAAAGATTTGTATTTTTTTTCACAGGCTCATAGAATGGTTTGGGTTGGAAGGAACTTTAAAGCTCACCCAGTTCCAACCCCCTGCCATCAGCAGGGACTCCTTCCACTAGACTGGGTTGCTTCAAGCCCCGTCCAACCTGGCCTCAAAAAAAATATCTTTAATATTTAATACTTAAAATCTAAGACACCAATTTCCACTGTGACGTTGTTTTTACATTCCCACAGACTGCAGCAGAATCCCATCTTTCTCTCACCTTCTTTGTTTCCAGTTTCTGCAGGAACTGGAAGAGATGCGTTGTGCTGAACAGCTGCATTGGCAACAGCGTTCGCGGTAACAGTAAAAGCTGTTTGTGGAACCAGTCGCGGCATCAGTGGCACCAGTCGACGGCCTTCTATGGACCACTCGGAAGAGCTGTTTGGTCCAGACATACTAAACAGAAATGCATGTTCTGTAAGTATTTTGACAAGTTTCCAAATACTCAGTATCTTATTTAAGTACATTTTTTTTTCCAGTAGTGCAAGTCTAAAAGGCAGTTTAAGCCATACTAGAGTACTAATACTCAACTTTCTTTATTTCATGAAAGCCCTTGCATTTTTGTCACCTGCTATAAAAAAACTTCCCATTTTAAATTGAAGAGTTGATTCTTCTTTTGTTATTTTGTTTTACAGAGCTGCTCAAGGGCTAGAGGTGTGTGAATGCCATACTCAAACCCCCCACACTAAGTTAGCTACTATTCAGGTATAGTTGGTATACTCTCTACTTCTGGATTACAAAAATATCAAGAAACCAAACAGATATCATAAAACACTATTGAAATGGATTATGCTACAGGGAAAAACTCTCAGCTTCTAAAGCAAATTTTATTCTACCTCAACAGAAGAGTTTCTGATGCTTATTTTATAAAGTATACTTTATAAGGTACAAATTTATATACTTTATTTATAATATATATGTATATATATTTTATTTATTTTTATATATATTTATATAGCTGCTAACAAGGTGACAGAACATGAGATTATTTAAATACACCCTAAGCATCTTTCTAAACAGAAAGCAGTCTTCTGCTCTAATTTGCTCTTAACCTTAGTACTTACACCCACATTAGAATGTTTCATAAAAACACTTCTCTTATCTAGACAGAGAAATATTTTTGACTGTTTTACGTGAGTCATTTGTCAAATCAGCAGAACCAAAATGGCAAATCATTTTTCAATGCTGTAATGTTTTTAAGCAAATCAACCCATTTAATGTATTAATATATTCTAAAAAATAACTTCTTACATGAAATATTTCAAGCAGGTTGCAGCAAGAGTACAGAGTAGTTTGTAAAATGCAGAGTATTTGCTCTGTCGTTAAATCTTGATATGCTTCAGCATTCCTCATACATATGCATATTGTATAAAGAGGGCTACATAAGTTGAGGTAAAAATACATTTTAAAAACAAAAAATACAGGGTACAAAGGCCAGACAAGTAGGCTTTCCTAATGAAGAATTACGTAAGTCAGATACCATATTACCAACCATCACTCATAAGGAATCACCACAGGAAAAATAAAGAAAAGCAGCACTTCAATATTGCACCTTGACTGGATTATATTTCATTGAAGTGCAACACCTCAGGACAAACTATTCATGTTCTGCAAAATGCTAAGACCAGAAGTACTACTTAAAAGGAAAACTTGATTCAGGAAAAGAATCCTGATTTGACAACTATATACTTTTCATTATTTCCCCACCATTTATTTAAAGAGGTGTAAGGAAGTTGGAGGTTTGTTGTTTTTTTTTTTTGTGAACAGCATACTTCTAAATCTTTAAACTTGAACATTAAAACTTACAAGTCCTTCTACAGCACTAAACCAGTATGCTGATTTTGACTAGACTTGGATCAAACAATTGCTAACATACTGTCCTCCTATTCATATTATTTCCTTTCTTTCCTTCCCACAACACCTAAGTTACAACAGTCAAATAAAAAAATCAACAGCTCTAAGACAGAAAAAGAAAATACAGACACTTACAATGCAGTTCTGTTTAAAGACAGTCCTTAACAGTGAAACTATTAAGTAACTATCAAAGATTCACAACCACTTGATCTATTGCTCCTTCACCTCTCAAAATCATGTGGAGCTTGTGAAAGCAAGTGCAAGGAGGAACTATCCCAGCTGATGCCAGCACAGCAGCTGCACCGCAGAGAGTGGTGGACACTGATGTCATCAGCTTCCTGCAGCTTTTTCTACTCTGACCATTTTTTCCTTCCTGTGCTGATAGACTGTTTTCCACTAATCTGCCATGTCTTTCCCTCTCTTTGTCTTTCCTAGATAGTTTCCTCTTTCTTCTTAACACCGCCTTTCCAAACGGATTAAAATAAAACTAAAAGCAAAACAAACAAACAAAAGCAAACATGTTCGTCCTACTTCGGAGCTTCTCCATTTTCTCCATTCTCTGTTTATTCTGGTCTATCTTACAGAAAGGTCTCCATGCCAAAAAACTGTTTCTTGCATTGTACTTGTACAGTGAATGGGACGGCCTTGGGTCCAAACGGTAATGGTACTAAACAGCTGTTTCTAGGTCCCTGTAGATCTGATACAGTGATTCCTTCTTCTGTACAGTGTTTTAACTACTGGTTCCTTAAAACACCATCCATCTTCAAAACTTTACCATTCAGTTAAGGCATCATGGATTTCCCAAAGGGCACTTTTGGAAATCAGGGACAAATTGATGTGGAACTTACTTGTGTGCAATTGTTGTTAGTCGTTCATCATTTACTGCTCTCCGAACTTCAGCACGATGTCGCTCTGTTGAAATACTATTAAAAAAACCACAATATATTTTAATCAGAGGAGGACATGAACATTCATCTAAAAATTCCAGCTACAATTACTTATAATAATCTATCTTAGGAGAAGCAAGAGAACAGGACATTACATTCAAGAGATTGTCACTTAACCTTTGCTATCACAGTGAGAGAGAATTAATTGTATTACTGCTTAAAAATATTACTGAAGAATGAAAAGAACATTACTGTTCATAGGGTATCCTTGAAAAACAGCTAGAATCCAACCTCCTAATGAGAGCAATACATTTAAAGGATATGGCAGAAAAATTTACACAGGACATGCAGCATTCTTTCTTGAGGTATCTTGGGCTCAAAGACCTTGGAGTTTTACCTTGACAAAACCACAAGCCAGTGTACATTCATGACCTGTAACCCTTTTAACACTCAGTACTCCATAAAGCACCAACAAACCAGTAAGGCTTCTACCACAGAAGCATGGCTGTTTTCCTCATTAAAAACTCCAAGCAGAACAGGAATGAAACCTCAGCAACATGGAGAATTACTTTTCCTAATTCAGATTTACATTGTGATCCCAGTGAAAGAAAAAGCATGTAACAACTTAAAAGAAAACAGGTCATGGTTCTTAGTTTAAAAAGATCAGGGTTACCTAAGCACTTTAGAGAGTTCTCCAAGAAGATCCTTCTTCTCTTTTGTAAGGTCTCCCTGTGCACGTAAAGCACTGATGACACCTGCATAGGCCTCCAGCTCTGAAGAATTAGAGTGAATAATATTTCTATTTAATGCTCACAGCAAAAGGGAGAAAAAATTGTTTTCCATATTACTGACATATTCTAACAATTTTAAAAATCATTAAGAGGAACATGTCTTTCAATTATTTACTGCTTTTTCAAAAGAGATTGATGATTTGGAACTCTCTTAATTACTCTGTAGCATAAAACATTTCTATGAAACAACTGTCTCATCACAGAGGATTATTTAGCTTATAAACCCAAATGAATGTGTCAAGCTCTCTGACCTGACAGTTCAGGAAAAAATCTTGAAGAAACTTTTTGGAGAGTAGTTCAAAATTCTCTTAACACGTATCATTAAGGGTTCTATGGAAAAGCCTGGCTTGGAAAAGAAATACACTATCAAAAGAACAATTTTTTTTTTTAAAGCCTTTCCTTAGTTAGCAGGAGAACATCAGCTCTAGTTTGTTAAATATGATCATCATAATCTTTTATGCCTATTTACTTGATATGGTTCAACTGCTTGAATTCGAAAGAAATGCAACGCACTGAATTAAACCTGCTCAACACAAAATAAACAATCCAGCTATTCTTAAACACAGAGCTACCACAAAGACTAACTCACAAAAATCCAACTCTGATTTACCACAAATGTATAATTCCAGGTGAGTGTGATGTCATGCCATCAGTGTTTGAAAAAATGTAACCGTAAAAGGCTACTGGTATTTTTAAATTTTGTCCTACTAAACGGGGTGAAGATACACCTAGTGCAAATAATGGAGCCTGCTAATTTGGCAATGAATGACTTGCTATTTTCAGCTTCACACGGTTTAGGGAAACCAGAAACAAAAATTCTTTTTTGATCCTTACATAGGTGCCTTTCATTTAACAGTTCCATTTCAGCAGCCAACCCAAACAACCCCACAACAGATCCCAGTTAACCAAAACCAAGAATAAAAGGTGCAGGCCAACACCTAACATTGCTGAAGTTTGCTGCAAAAGAAAAGACTGCTGCTATTCTAAAAAGCTTTCAGTTTAGGATACCAAAGAGCTAATTTACAAATGAAATCAAGGAATTGTGAAAAGAAAAGAAATTCTGCTGTCCTGTCTCGATTAAGCAGATAAAACAATAAGCAGAGTCATTTCGGTTAAATATGCAGCCTGCACAAGGATGCTGAGTGACCTACACAAGCATTTACAGCTTCAGTTCTAAAGCATTCACTAATTAATGCAATGGTTATTACTAATATCAACATTTATTTAGACAACCATGTTACAATATTTATGATACTAATTATTTTCCTGTTAGCAACTTTAAGTAATTCTCAGATGCAAACATATACTTATTTATCAAGGGCACACTTTTTTTCCTTCTGCATTATAAATAAAGATCCTCTACATGAGAACTGTAAAACTGCACATTCTGGTCTTTTGGTAGCTAGTAAGGATTACAGAACAGCTGTAACTTCCTCACCTTTGTGTTTATGCAGCAATCACTAAGGTGTGCTCTCTTTCTAACGCAAAACACACGAAATAGCTAAAATGGGTTTGGCAAGTAAATACCATTATTGCTAATGTTAGGTGCTACCATCATCGCCTCGTTCAGTAATAAACCACAATCAACACCAGGTCCTGCATACCTGGAGATGCATTTCAGCCTCACCTACATCCCTGCTTCACTCCTCACAGAGTACTCCCACTGCTGTTGTACCAACAGCCAAATTAGATGTTGGGCTGTGAGCTGGAAAAGCAGGATCCTCTAAAGCAGATGGCTACTGCTGGATGTGACTGTCACACAGCTATTGCTCCCACTGCCTGTGCTCCTTCAGCCCCCAGCCCTGTGATGTGCCTCCTCTCAGCTCGCAGAGGCAGTGCCTCAGCCTCACCCTGCTGGCAGGGCCCCCTTGTGGAGACACAGCTCATGCCAGCAAAACAAAAATGATTATTTTTTACTTTTTTTTTTTCCTTCCTGTCAGCCTAGGTTATGTCATCGAAGGAGGTATAGCTGCAGTTCTGTTTGGCTCAGCTGCACTAGCAAGGTTCTGCCAGCACACCTCTGTCAGCTCGGGTCGAAGTTTTTTTTTTTCCATGCTTCTAGCCAGCACAGCTACCTTAATGAAATTTCATAGCACAGATCTGGTCAAAAGCTTTTGGCACTCTGCACTTTCTCCTAGTTTTTGTACTTCTTGAGCCTTGCTCAAGATTTACGGCTGTCACCTTAACAGACAGTACAGCTTGTTGCAATGTTGTGTGTAACATCTGCATCACTGTTTCAACAGCACACAAATCCCATATTCCCAAGAAATTAAAAAGGGCAAAGGGAGGGAAAATAAATTCTCAACTCTCAAAAAATAAAGTGGATGGCTTCACAATGTATGAGAACCTTGGCACAGCTAAGAAATACAGCACAGCATCTCTTAGCACTCAAGCAAAAAGAGAACAAGAAAAGCTATCACTTGACAGTCACAGGAAGTTAGAAGGAGCCTCAACTTTCTTCCTGACATCATCTCCTAGATTATGGTCCTCAGAAGAAATTCTGAAAAATCTAAGGGTTTTTTAGTTTGGTTGGTTCTTTTTTCTTCTAGTATCATTTAACTGGCAAATCTCTAAACCCTTAATCACATAAATTCAGCAGTAAGAACTCCAAACCAACTATGCTGGATAAGATCAAAGGTCTAACAAAGGATTCTGTCTCCTGCAGTAGCCAAAAGCAGATGTGTGAGGAAAGAGCAAGCTTATTTATTACTTTCCAAAACACAGAAGCATCTCTCCTCATACACTTAGATCTACAAGGACAGAGCACAAAAATATCTCTCAGTGTCTATCTCTTGGGCAGGGGCCTCAAATATGGAGTTAGATTTGAAACAATGAAAAAGGTTCCTGTGGTTATGGCAGTTGAGTGAGGACATTGTTTTCCCTCTACCCTGCCAACCTGTGTAAGTAACTGTGAATCACAAACAGCATTTTTTAAAATCCTGTTTTGTCTTCACATTAATAACTTCAATACTTGAATTCATTCCTACAGTGACAGTTAAACCAGGATTCCACTATTATTTTTTGGGGGGTACAAAAATGTGTCTAATACAGAACTGGGGGAAAAAAACGAACCAAAAACCACTGGGAAAAAAAAAATCCCAAAAGCTCTCCTTTCACAGAAAATCTTGTCGCATGTTAATAGTGACAGCCCTGCAACACGGCAGCTAGGACATCCAAGAGAGATCTGACCAAATCAAAACAATTCTTCTCTACTCGTTTTGCTAGGGCTGAGAGTGTCTGCCAAACCCAACTTTAAGCCAGGGCAACGACACATGGAAAATGCAGGAAATTACTTGCAAGTTGCCTGTAGACATATTAAAGTATTTCATGCAAGCTACATGAAGGCAAATCTTCAAAGGGCAAAATACAGACCCAGAAATTGTATCTTACTGTACCCAGTTTGCGAAGGATCCTCTTGCACTCATCCCTACTGAGGTCCAGAAGAGTTGGCCACACCACAGGCATCCTTCCCTTGTGTCTGTGCTCCCACAGAGCTCAGCCTCGCTGGAAAACGAATATAAACGCTCAAGCCCATAATTCATTGATTTCCCAAGCCGATTAATGTAAATTCCTCTTAGCCTGCTCACAACTCTACAGACACATTCGCTACCATCCCCGCCACAATCTTTGGAGTGGCATGAAGGAATTCGGCAGTTTCACAAGGGCATGGACTTCCTATACTCTCTCGCTCAAATGCATCTCCTAAGCCTTTTTACGGAGTTTCCCATCTCCTTCTCAAGCCTTTTTTTTTTTCACGCTGAACCGCTCTCCGAATTGATGCTCAAGTCTCCTCCCTCTCTTTATGCACACAGTACCTATTAAAAGAATTCTTCCAGCGAACCGCACGCTCCCCTTCCCCCCGGAGAATGTATTTTGCGCCAGCCTATATTATATGACAGGATGGCAAAAACGTCGTGAAAATTTGCTCTCCACATACCAACACCAACCCCCTCCCCCAAAAAATAAACCAAGCACGGGAACACCTCGACCCCAACGCAGCGAGATTCCAGGGGTGGCCGGGAGAGAGAGCGCATCTCCGCGATGCGACGAGGATAATAAAGGAAAAAGAGGAGCCGGAGTCGAGCTGGGCAAGCGGGGCTTGGGCCGGGCAGGGAACGGCACGACAGTGGGGGTGGGGAGGTGTGGGCACCGGGAACAAAAGCCCTGGCGCCGTCGCAGCTTCCAGCGGGGGACTGGAGGGGGGGAGGGTCTCCTACAAGGGCGCCCGAAGGCAGCCGCCAACCGGGCACTCCCCGCCCGCCCTTCCCGGGCCCTGGGCGCGGGGGACCGGTCGGAGCCAGCAGCGCTGGGTCCCCGCCGAGATCGGGGAAAGAGAGAGAGGGAGCGGGCGGTGGCTGGCGCTGCTTCCCCGCACCGGGCGGAGCGGCAGCGCCGGCGGGCGGGGGCCGGGGCGCTGCCCTGGGCCCGTGAGGGGGTGGCGGGTCCCCGCCGTCCCGGAAATGGAGCTGCCCCTCTCGCCAAGACGGAGCGCCCCGGGTAGGGTGGAGAGCAGGACCCACCTGCCCGGCCGTGCCCAGCACATCGAAGGCTCCGCGACAGCCGCGCCTCCCCCCCCAGCCCCGTTCACCAATGCCGCGCTCGGGTTTGTTTAGTGGCGGCGGCGGCGGCGTTTACTCGGGCAAGATGGCGGACGAGAGCGCTACGCATGCGCGGGCGCCGCGAGGTGCGCTAGGAATTGTAGTCTCTGCCGCCCCTCGACGGTGAGGAGCCGGAGGAAGCGGGTGCCAAGATGGACGCTCGAGTGATCACTGCGCATGCGCATTGGCAAGGAGCATGCCGGGAGCGATAGTTCTCTCGGTGTTTCTCGGCGCCTGGGAAGCGGCGCCCACCGTCCCGCCTTGGCTCGGCGGGCGGGTACGGGCAAGCAGAGGGGACAAAAGCTGTTGCGCGTTCTCCGCCCGAGCTGGGACGCGCTGCGCGGTTGGAACGCAGCCGCGCAGCCCCGCACTCTAGGCACGAACAGCTGGCCACCACTCCTGGAACGAAATCTGGCAGCGGAAAACATCACCCCGACGCCATTTGGCCGTCTGCAGCTTTCTAGCTTAAACCGGGCGCCGGTGGCGCGCGGGGCTGTAGCGAACCGCCCGCGGGGAACAATCAAGGGAATAAATTCCGCACCTACAGCCCCCTGACGGCAGCAGCTCCGGGGTGTCTCTGCTCCCCCAAATACACTGCGAGTGCCAGCGCCAGAGCCCCGGGCCTGGCCGCTGTTTTGGGTATCACAGCGATTATAACTTGTTTTCCTGAAGATTTCCATGAAAAGCAGTCAGTTTTATCTGTTTAAAAAAAATCCTCGGATCAAATTAAAAATAGAAAGTAAGACGTCTCTGGGGTGCAGCTGAAAAGCAGCGCACCCGGTTGTACGTACATACTTTCTCGCAGGGAGAAAGTATGAAAGAATCCCATCCACAAGACTGCCTGCAAGGAAATCGCTGAAAAAATCACACCCAAACCCCTTCGGGATGAGGCTTGCTCGCGGCTCTCTTATCTCACAGATAAGAGAGAGAGAGGTTTTGCTTGTTCAGCACGCTTCCCGCCCTGGACGCCTTCCGGACACGGGCGCTTTGGGCTCCAGAAGAGGAGCGAAGGGGCTCCTCATTCTGCTCCCTCCCAGAAAATCGTCTGCCACAGTTTGCTTTCAGAATGCCAGAAACAGCTGGACCTTTGCCGAGGAGGGATGGACGGATGGATGGATGGATGGATGGATGGATGGATGGATGGATGGATGGATGGATGGATGGATGGATGGATGGATGGTGTGCACTGAATCGTTAACACCTATTCCCAGCAGATCCGCAAGGGCTGTTTTTTGCATCTCCCTAGAGATAGAAACGCTTCTCCCCTGTTACCACTGATGAATTTTTTTTTCTCACTGGCAGTTTTCTATTATTCTTCACAGCGGTATAAATCTCAAGTACTTGAAGACAATTATGCTGAACAGTACAAGACAGCTAGAAAAAATTTTTCTCCTTTTGATGCCTCCCTAAACAAGAACGAGCTGAAGGCAAGTAGCATCATCTTTGCATAATATTGCCTAATAAATGCCCTAACTTTTGCACAAATGGGAAGATGCAGGTTTGTGCCAGAAGTTGAAGTTTTCCTTCCCAGGTCAGAGACTCCAATGGAAAGGAAATTACGAGTTCCAGGTCTGGAAATCACAGAATCCCAGAATGGGTTGGGCTGGAAAGGACCTTGAGGCTCATCCAGCTCCAAACCCCTACCATGGGGAGTAATACCTTCCACTAGAGCAGGTGGCTCACAGTGTATCTTTTAGCCAGACTGCTCTGGGCAACTGACAAGGAACTGACAAGGACAGCTTTGCCACTTACCAGAATATAACCTTCTTGAGGCTTATTCATAAATTGTAATTATGATGCTCCAGAACAGTATCAGTTTTATTGCACCCAACATGTTTCACAACCAGCCCCTATATTTGTAGAATAAATTATTCCATGAGCAGACACTACCAAACCTGCCTTCTTAAAGAAAACTTATCTACTAAGGTCTAGATTTTGGCTGCATGTTATGTTTGGGTTTGCGTGTTTATAAAAGCACTCTGTTCTCAGAGTGAAATCACTGCTAGTGATGCAGCTCAGATGGAGCAGAAATACTGTTTTCAGACCTGCTTAGCAGCTAAATTAATTGAACACAATTAGATCTATATTGTATTTGGTTTTAGATCTTTAAGTTTTTTTCCAACATGGATGAAAGTAGCCAACAGAATCAAAAGTTATTGTGGGTAAGGTGGACAGACACACACGAACACATATGTTCATATGTATGTATTCAAAGAAAATGGTATTTGCTTCGTTTCCTTTGGCACACAGGACAGGAAAGCAATGTAAAAAAATGAGCCAGTTATGTATGTATGAAATGTCTGAAACTGTGATTGATGCATTTCTACAGATGTCCTAAGATGATTTCCAGGAATATTTATTTTTATTAAGTATGAAGACCCAGACTTGGAGATGTATGAGAGGTTCATAAAGTCTGAAAGCCAAATTTTCCTTGTAGTTAAAGCCATGATGTTACCATTTAATTCAGACTAGCCTATAATCAATTCCCCATTACCCAGAAAAATGGGAGGGCTGAGATAGCATGGACAAAGTCAAAAAATGCCCAAAGGACATAAATAATGACTCCTGAAAAGCATAAAAAGTCCAGAGCTCTGCAGCAGTTGATCAGCTTGGATCAATAACCAAGGTTGTCTGAGCAGACCCCCAAGCCCAGCAAGGAGGGGTCTCCTCTAGCCAAATCCCACATGACATAGAAATCACTACACTGCTGTACACCCTTAAGCAGTCCAAGAACAGCACAGATTTTTCTGTAAAACTGAACTAGGGTTGTCTGGACTCAGAATGACTGCACGCAGCCAGTTCAGATCTCCTTAGCCTTATCCAGGAGACTGAGACTTGACAGCATTTCTTTATGTCTGATGACCAAAACATCAAGTGTTCCAGTTATAGACTAAAAAAATGAGAAGACAAAAAGACAATATGGTTTAGGCTTACTTCATTAATACTTCATTAATACAGAAACATGGCTAAATGTCCCACATTCTGTCAGTAAACTCATATAAAATAAATGAGGTCACTGTAGGTAAAGGAAGAAAATGCAGTGTGAAAATATTAGCATTTTTTCTAGCCTGAGATGCCTCACAGAGGCATCATTTTATTAGTCCTCATTACCTACATCCTCGCTCTCTGAGTCATCATTTAAGGAGGCCTAGAATTACAGAACACTTTCTGGGTATCCAAAAAGTGAAACAAGATAGATACAAACTTGTTGACAGCAGCATCTTTCCTAAGGAAGCAAAGTTCAACAGTGTAAAAAACCCACAAGGTGAAATTAATTTGTTGGTCAAGGGGAGCTAAAAACTCAAATGATCAAATCTGATGGGGACCTGATGGGCAACACTGTGCAAGTTGTGATCTCTCTTGTGCCTTCATTTGCCACTTATATAATGCATTTTAAAAACCAATGACAGACAACGATATATAAAAGCTAGACATTATATCTAGGGTGGTGAGGCCCTGGCACAGGTTGCCCAGAGAAGCTGTGGTTGCCCCATCCCTGGAAGTGTTCAAGGCCAGGTTGGACAGGGCTTGGAGCAACCTGGTCTAGTGGAAGGTGTCCCTGCCCATGGCAGGGGGCTGTAACCAGATCTTTTAGGTTCCTTCCAACCAAAACCACTCTGGGATTCCATGATTTATTTTATAAATGCATACTGCTGAGTATTTTTCTTAAGAATTAGCTCAATTATATGCATTTAAACAAAATCTGTTCTTCCCTCCAGAAAGGGAAAGAAATGACCATCAATCTCTACTACTTTCTGTTATGTTCTGTACAACCCAACAATTTCAGATTCCCCATTGGCTTAAGTAATATGAATCTTATCAATAACACCCACTGGTCTAACTAACCACACTTTCTGGGTGCTAACAGAATATTCTGTGTCTCACCACACTTATTTTTAAACTCAAAGACAATGGAAAAGAGAAGGAAGTAAGCTTGGAAGCCTCAGCAGTGAAATGGCCCAAGGAAGAGCTATGATTTTCCCAGAGAGGTGATTTGTATGCAGCTCAGGTCACCAGGACAAAGCTGTGCTTCTCAGCTCTTTGGGAGTTCTTAGGAAATGAGTGGAGCCACCTCGCTGTAGTTCTCACTGGTTTATTAACTGCATTTCCCCTCACGTCACTACTACCTGATTGTTACAGGCTCTGCAATAATTCTTGTCCTTCAGAACAGCCTTTCATGGGTAGAAGAGAGGTGCTTCAGCTTGGTACTGTGTGGGAACCAGGCACAGCTACTGCAGCTGCTGCTTTTAGGAGATAAACAGTGAATTTCCAGCTTCCAAGAGACTTACACTAGTAATTTTAAAAGTATAATTGGAAAATCAAGGGAGAAAATGTATTTGTTTCAGTCTGCCAGCAACTGAGAAAGAAGTTAAAAACCCACTATGCTTTTGATATTAAGACGAATGCAACACTGTAGATAATTCCAAATTTTAGGGAATTTAAGGATAGTTTAAAGTATCTTCCATAAGAGAGAAATAGCCTAGTTCTAACAGAAGTTAAATTATTCCTTGCCCTTTATTTGTTTCCAAATGGCTTAACCAATGGAGTTTCTACTTCTCCTAATAGGTTATTCAGTTACTTGATACATTTTCCTGACATAATAATTTCTATTTTAAGGTAATTCTTCTGCCCTCAGACCACTGCTAAAGACTCTCTTCCTCCTCAAACACTTTCCCATCACACTTTTCCTCCTGGCTAAGAGAAAAGCAGAAGCCTCAACAATGTCTCGGTGCGGCAGCTTGCAGAGGAGCTTTTTATACACAACTTTGTCAGACAAATTTTCACCCAGGACTATTTGTATTTAAATTCACAAGGATATTTCAACTACTTTCACTAAAGATATCTTTGTGTTGCCAGTCAATAGATATTTTCCCCCTTATTGTAAGTAATACATATTCTATTCAACAAATGCTTTAGTTTTACAAATCCTAACAGCTTCTGAGCTGATAGTATCTAAATTCAGCAAGCATTAAAACGCATCAAAATGCCACGGTGTATCGAGTTGAGCATCTATTTAAACACTTTGCTACACTGAGGCAAAAGTCGACATAACCTCAGCTAATGAAAAAAACCCATTGTGTCATTCTGTGGCCTATCAAAGAAGGAATTGAAGCTGGTACCCTCTGCAATCTTGGCAGGTAGATGAAAACCTCCATCTTCTTTGTGGCTTGCTGTATTGGCAAAGAACATATCAGCTGCTCAGAACAGGAAGCTAAGGAATAAGGTAAAGTATTGAAGTTACTGCTCCACTGAGCCACTTGAGTCCTTATCTATGGCCCGTGCATGTGTTACACAAACCCTGGGTATCTCTAACAAGCTTCTGCCATTCAAATAACACATATCCCACATCAGCAACTAGCAAAGTTCAGTCACGCTGGGACCTGATTTGCATTGTATTTTAGGGAAGCTTGCATTTTCTCTTTCAAGGTGCACTTTTAACCCATCAACAGACTATCTATTACTTTAAAGTTCAAATTAACTCACCAACAAATTACTTGCTCCTGATTTCGACTAATTATTTTTACCAGGCTGGGTATGCTATAAATGCTGAGGAAGGAAGTGAATATTAAAGATTATATAATCCTAATATAAGTATTAGAAATTATATTGATTGTGGAACACCTTGCAAATGAAAGTTTAAACTTACAGTACTGCTGTAGGGTGACAGCAGCAACAGAAAAGCAAGCTGGTGCTGCATTTGCAAAGCAGAAACAGGCACTATTGTCACTGTGCAGTTTTCAATGAAACTTTGGGCAAAGTTCAGATGCTTTAACAGGTTGATGTTAACACTGGGGATTAGCAAGGCTTGTGTGGACAAATAAAGACAACCCCGAGCAGGGGCAAGCAAACAGGGAAAAGAGGAGTCAGATTCTCACTCCTAACTTCTTCACGGTGGTGTAACCGTGTACCTGCAGCACAGCACGGGGTGGGGAGGCTGTGATCTTGCACTGGCTGGAACTTCAGGAACTGCAGCAGCTCAGATGGAAGCCTGGACTAGGAGCAGCTGCTTGGAATTTAGACGGCTACTTCCCTCTCCAGCAGGGAAGCGGCTGTAGGCCACAATACACAGCTGAGTAAAAAGGTTAGGAAGTAGAGCAGGTGAGAATATGGACAGCTTGTGCACAAACCCATTGGTTTTGGGCAGATCCTCACATCAAAGTCCAGTGCTGCAAAGACAATGGCCCTCTGGGTTTCCTCAAATTGAAGAGTTGATAGAACACCTATGAAAATCACCATTCTTTGAACCATAAAACAAAAAAAGATCCCAGTGAAATAGGGAAAATGCATTGGAGATTGGGTCTGATAACCTTTTAATATCATCACAGACACTGTTAACTTTAATTTGCAAGAAGCTAACCTCAAGGGAGGAGCTGGGATGCTGCATTACTGTAACTTAGGGTGGGAGTTAAGTTGTGTGTTGGTCACTAGTATAGCTTACTCAGCCTGAATTCACCTATCCCCAGAGGTCTGGCACACACCACTTTACAAGCCTTGGTTATTCCCCACCTTTGCCTCCCAGTTCTTCAGAACAGCAGAAAAAACCCTGGACAGAAGTATCTTGGGGTTTATAGGGCTATTGTGACTAGATGCTTCTGGATACAAATCTACAAAACTAGCTCTGTGGGATTAACCTGATGTCCATTTAGGTCTTACACTCAGGTTATCCCAATAACGGGGCTGTAAGGCTTGGAAGAGAAGTGTAGTATTTAAAAGAATCATGGAAGCATTTCAGACTTTAAATATTCTCTTGCAAATAAATTTTTCATAGCAGGAAACCTGAAGGAGTACACTGTCACACTTTAACAGTACTCTCAGAAAATAAGGCATGCCGACTTTCACCTTGGAAAAGAGACATAGAGTCCATTTCCAGAAGCACACAGAAAAGGTTATTTTATACCCACTACTATGTAAAAGAAAATCGTGTATTTAAGATACAGCTAACCTTTGAAGACAGAGGGAAAAAAGCAACACAAACACACCAAATTCCTTTAACAATAATTTACTGGAATACAGATTATAAGTTCAACACAGATACAGTATATAATCCCTGTTAAATGTTCAATAAACATACTGTGAATAGGACTTGACTAATCAAGAGGATTATTTAAAGCAAAAAATCACCAGTATACAAATTGTATATGTACACTTCAGAGGCTACTGTGCAGGAAAAATGGTTTCAGGGATTTCTGCACTCTACAACAGAAGATAATTTTTGAAATTTCCAACTACGTAGTAATGTAAAATAATTTATATTTTTAAATAAAGTGCTTCTAGTATTACTACTGGGTTTTGAAAACTGTTAAGTCCATTTTCTTTCCATTGCATAGAAAGCAGTTAAGAATTAGTCTCCACATAAAAACCACCATCCAGCAGACCTCAGTAAGTCCACTTTATAAACAAGTCCTTGCCTTCATTTCATTAGGAAAGCCCCTATGCAAATATACACATATCTGGAAGGCAAAAGCCATATCACACTTGTATAGTGCTTCAAATGATACAAGCAATATCAACTGAGACTTTGGCCAGAAGTGGCAGCTTAGAAATATGTGCAATGGCTGACTTCATTTTAATACTGCCATAACATTCTGGTCTGGCTTGCTCAGAGCCCCAAAAAAGGAGTTTAGCATGCCAGTACTTCTGTTTGGTGAAGCAATTTGGAGGAGAAAAGGTTTTTCAATTTTGGGCAGAAGACACAATTTTCTTATTAATTATGTGAGAAGAAGTAATTTTTTCCTACTGAAACAGATTTTAAGTGTTTTAAAATTCACTCTTAACATTATGCAATTGTGCTCCTATACTATTACTACAATTGAAAATGATCCTGCTCTCTTTTTTGTGTGTTTCCTTGTACCAGCATTAATATTTATGAAACCTGCACTGAAGATCAGATGGCAGCTATCTGGACTAAATCTAACCAACAGGAGTTTATTTTTAAAAAGATTACTTATCTGATTAACTCATTTATACAGTTCACTGTCCATGAATGTTGGTGACTGCCCAGTAAAGTCAAACCAATGGGGTGGAGCTATAGTTATCTTTAGTGTTAGCTTAAATGACTACTCAAAACTACTTCAGTTATATACCTAAGGTAGAATTCAGGCAAACAACACCAAACAAACTGGTGTTATTATAATTGGTCAAGAGCACTTGATGACAAGACTTCCTCATATAAAAGACAGCTTTAATCCTACTTATACTAAACAAAGAAAGCTTAAAATATTTGAAGCTCAAAAGGAATCAAATAGGTAGGGGTGTTTTGTTATTTTTCCTTTATGCACTCCTTTGAAAACTTGTACTTTTGACTATTTTGTGTCTTTCGATTATCCTTCCTAAAGCCCAACACACCTGCAGGACAGGAGGATTCTTATCTGAAGATACAAATAGGATGTATCACAGCTGAATTCTTAAAACTACAGCAGTATTACTTCTGAAACAACCATCACTTGTCATCAGCATTTATAATTTCATAGCTGCTCTACTTACTTTTAAACAGGACATATTTGTTGAGGGAGCCCTTATCTACTTCCTACCATCCAGTTTTCTGTATCCTGTTTTTTTCTAAGCTTTATTTTTACCTAATAATGGCTTCTGACCAGGTATAATCTCTATCTAATTATTTCATTACTTAAAAAGCTTGTGGCTTTTACCATTATATCTTCAACTACCCAAAAGGAGGTTTTAGCCAGGTGGGGATCAGCCTCTTCTCCCAAGCAACCAGTGACAGGATGAGAAGACATGGTCTTAAACTGTGCCAGGGAAGGTTTAGGTTGGACATCAGAAGGCACTTCTTTCACAGAAAGGGTGATTAGATATTGGAAGGGTCTGCCGAGGGAGGTGGTAGGGCCCCCATCCCTGGAGATGTTTAAGGAAAGCCTGGACGTGCTCTGGTCTACTTGACAAGGCTGTGATTGGTCACAGGCTGGACTCAATGATCACCGAGGTCTTTTCCAACCTAATTGATTCAGTGATTCCGTGTGTGATTATCCATCAGGCTGCAGAGTAACAACGTCCTCCTAGAGCCAAACAAAAGAAAGACAAGAGAACAACGTTAGGACCTCGATGTCCGCCCTATGCCTGGTTTTAAAGCAGACACGGTGTAGCAAATTATACAGATGGGGAGCAGCCCCAGGCAAAGGCATCCCAGCCCTGCACTGCTCCACTCACCCCTCTGTGAGTTTCCTCAGGGAGGAAACGAAAGGAAACTTAGCCACAAATGATCAGAACGGTAACAATGAGGCTGGCTGGCTGGAGACCTTGGCTGGTGACCAGGAGCTGTGAGCAAACCGAGGGAAACCAGTCATGGAGTTAATGGGGGAACTGGAGGTACTTGCACTTGCAGACTGGGGGTTAGATGAGAAAACTGTGTAGGGCTGCAAATACATGAATGAAGGAAAAGGCATAACGTGGCAGGAGAGAGCAGGACAACCGGGCTGATGTGAATAAGTTGGACTGGAGGAGAACAGAGCTGGGGAGGACAGAAAAGTGCTTGTCAGTACAAAAAA
>VZTR01012088.1:143182-183300 GCA_013400775.1 Chaetops frenatus
AGAGCGGGGTGGGGGCTGCCTGACTGTGGGCAGGGTGGGGCTGTGTGCGAGGCGGTGCAATGGGACGTGTGGCTGTGAGAGATGTGGGGCAGCTGGAGGGGTGCCGGAGCCGTGGGCTGAGGTAGGGGAGCCCTGCACTGTGGGGAGCCCGCGCAGGCTCAGCGCTGGCTCAAGCAGTGAAGGTCTGTCAGTCCTGCTCTGTGTGTTCGGCGATGAGGTGTGTGCGTGGCAGATGGGACACTGCTGCGACAGGGAGGAACTGGCGCAAGGTTGCTGGGATGGTGGCAAAGCATCGTGAGCAACAGCAGAAGTGATGGGAGAAATTCCCAGTGGGGGAAAAGCAGGGGTGGTGTACTGGTAGAGCAAAAAGTGGCTGAGTGAGAGACAGTGCAAAGTACTATGAAAAATAAATCATGTGCCTAGACATAGAGAACCACATGTAAAGGTTCACCCTTAAATCGAGATTTAAAAAAAAAATTACTTGATTTAACATGATGCTCACAATATTGAAAGGTGCATAGGCATACAGCAATATTAGCTGCCTCTTTTCTAGGCGTGGATAGTTAAGGCTGTTTTTTTTTTATTCATACATGATATTTACTTGCTTCCTTCCTTGAAGCTGCTTGACCTGAATTTTGAAAAAATCAAAGCCCCATGGGAATTATGCATATGTTGTATTTTCTAAGGAAACAGACTCTGCAAGTGATTTTGAATGAAGATGCATAAAGCTTATATAGGTAGTAGCTGCTCTCTAAAGTTGTGATTTTGGATATGTTATGAAGTTCTCCTGGATGAATGCAATACCTTGCTGTAAAGCTTGGCTATCCAGACCTCTTCTTGATGTGTAGTACATGGGAGGTATTGTAGTACAATCCCTATTCCATATGTTTTTGCTTTAATAAGAACTGAAATCAAAGTGGTTGCTTACCTACTCTTATTCTTTCATTTTTATTATTTGCTCTGAATCCCAAAACTGGACAAGAAACTCTATAGTCAGACAGTTATAGAGCAGGTATTTGTTTATTCAGTGCTGGGAGTGAGGGGGATCTTTCCACCAAAAAGTCACTCGATCTTCTTTAACCTTCAGTTACATTTTAAAAGTCCTTCCACACAACGTCACAATTACAACTTATCTTTAGTATACTCATATTTGCATAAAGATGTGTCAGGGTTTTACAACAGTTTGTTGCTTTCACGCTTGTGTCAGTTCCTTCTGTGGTGGTCATCAGTCTTCTGGTGGTCTTTTGATGAAGGCTTCTGTTGTCTTCCTCATGTTTGAACTTTTTACCTCTCTCTTCAGTGCATGCCTGGTGCTTCTTGTTTTTTCAGTCTAACCTGTTTTTAGCTAATTTTGCAGTTTGCAAGTTTCGTTAAAACCTGCTATCTTGCTCTTGATGGTGTTTGTTGTCTCACTTGCCCTGCTATCTTGCTTTCTTTTTTATCTTGCTTGCTTTACCTGCACGTCTTGCTACAACGTTACTTATGGTTGACCTTCTGTTACATACCATGAGGATTCAGCTCCTGCTATATCTCTTCTGCCTTCTGTCCTGTGAGACCCTCAGGATGTCACACAAAGAAATGTTTGCAGTTTCTGTGGAATTTAAGAAATTTGGTGCTGCCTCAGCTTCAGTCTTAATTTGTAAGAGGTCCATGCTATAAAATGTGAGTCACATCAAGCTGTGCAAAATTTGTCCATAGGTGACAGTTTACTGTATGAAGAAAATACCCTTTTCAGTTTATAATTTTTCTATGGAAGACATTTTGAATGAGTGTTTTTTTCCATGGTAGCAGTGCGGAGATGTAGTTAAAGATGTGTGATTAAATGATTACATTTTAAAGATTAATTAAAAAAAAAAATATTTTATAAACTTTAGGATGGTTTGGGTTGGAAGGAACCTTAAAGCTCATCTGATTCCAGGCCATGGGCAGGTACACCTTCCATTAGACCACCTTGCTCCCAGCCCCTTCCAGCCTGGCCTTGGAACACTTCCAGGAATGGGGCAGCCTCAGCTTCTGTGGGCAACCTATGCCAGGGCCTCCAAACCCTCACTGTAAAAAAGGTCCTCCATATATCTAACCTAAATTTCCTTGCTTACAGTTTGAAGCCATTCCCCCTTGTCCTGTGTGTTAGGTTACAATGTAAGATGTACCCAAAAGTATGTATTCTATCAACCATCTTCATAAGCTCTTAAAACCGGGCGGAGCAGCGTTCTTTATCTCTTCCATGACCCATCCTCCCTCCAGGGGGACATCTCCTGTTAATGGGCCATCAAGCCTCACTGCATGACTGATAAAATTACATCATTCCACTGGGAGATGATCCGCTCAGGGGGAGGAATCAAGCATTCCTACCTGGATATAATCTGAGATGTGGAACACCACAAGCTGCCTTTCTCCACTGGATTCCCAGAGGAAGGCCAAACCCTTCTACTGGACCTTCAGAGGAAAACTACAGCCTTCTACAGGATCACTGCTTCAACAGAACCACATCTATAACTCCAAGAGAACTACAGCCACCATTTAATTGGACTGCTACCAACACCCTGACCAACAGAGTGTCAGGTTGTATTCTGACTCTGTCAGTGTTTTCGTACTATTGCATTTATTTTAATTTTCCTATTAAATTGTAGTTCTGACTTGGAGTCTCTCACTGGTTTGCTTTCAAACTGGTACATCCTGTCATTACATTCCTAATGCAGAGTTCCTCTTCGACTTCCCTGTAAGGCCCCTTCAGACGCTGGAAGGTGCTGTGAGGTCTCCGTACAACCTTCTCTTCTCCAGGCTGAACAGCCACTACTTTTTCACCCTGTCTCCATAAAGGAGGTGCTCCAGTCATCCTATCGACTTTGTGATCTCCTCTGGACTTGATTCAACATTTCCAGGTCTTTCTTTCTATTGGGGCATACTGTACACAGTATTTCGGATGGGGTCTCACAAAAGAGGGGCAGAATCCCAGGCCGTTTTAAATCTACCTGACTACAAGTTTGAGCAGCTTTATTGTTTCTTTGTTTCACAGGAGCCTTTGGTATGAGCTGGACAGTGTACTAAAGCAATTTCTCTTGTAAGCTTGGTAGCTTCCAGCACCACCTGTATTTCAGTTCCATTAGATAGATTCTTTTCTGCCAACGTAAAGAACTGTGGTTCCTTCCTTAGCATAGATGTATGACACTCTCCAAAAGCATTTAGAATTAGTACAGTCACTCATTAATTACATCCCCACCAGGCTGCTCTTCCTAATGCAAGTTAATTCAGCTGCTTGGGCACTCACCAAGGGTTGTAGAGGTTCTGCTTCAAGTACCTCTAAGTTTCTCATTCCTGTGTAGCCTGTGTGTCATTTTCCATTCATGTATGAAGATCTGTTGGAGAATGGGATTAGATCCAAGTTCTCTAGAGACTGATTATGCATATCTCCCTGTAGTTGGCTGGAGTGAAACACTACCTGAGCATATCATGATGCAGCTCACTAGTGAAGGGAACAGGAAATAGAGTTCTGGATGAAAAAAAAAAATCTCAAAATAATATGTGCATTTAAAATAATTTGTTCACAGCTATATGCTCTTTGTGCGGATGATGCTTGTGAAGCATGTTTAAGAATCATGTCCATTTCATGTACACTTGGTTGTTGGGTGACTCAGAACTAAGTCTGCTCCTTTTCATGGTAATTGCTGTTGCTGCTATTGCTTTTAACATAGGCATTACTCCCTGCTGCTACAGCATCCAGGTGAGTTGAGTAATAAGACTCAGGGCAGTCTTGTGGATGTAGGTTTTGTGTAAGGACTTCACAAGCGCCATAAACCTGTCTTCTCCTGCAGAAATAGTTCAAAAGGCCTTGGAGTAATCTGGCAACCCCAATGCCAGAGCAAAAGCTAAAGCTCCTTTGATAGCTTGGAAAGCTTTTTCTGTTTCTGGACCCCGCTGCGTAAGCTTCGCATCCTCTGTCTTGGTAGTGTTAAGGAATCCATTCAGTGCTGGCAGCTCAAGGGCAGCTGCAGATGGAGCTCTGGTGGCAAGAGCAGGAGGCAAGAGGCAACTGCCAACCCTTTGCACAACTAAAGAGCACAGGGACCTGTGGCAGAGCCAGGCAAATGGATGCTCCAAGACACCACAGGAGCCAACAACATCCAAACTTTCCCGCAGTTAGACTGGTAAGAGGACTTAGACTTTTTTGGGCTCTCCCCTTGGAGGCACTGTCTTGAGCTGTGATTTTGTTACTGCACTGTGATTAAATTATTTTAATGATTGCTATAATTGAGACTGCTACGGGAAACCTGGGGTCAAGCCACTAAGGAAACCCAGTCTGTTGGAGGGTGGAGCATGGTGCTGCCAAGGTGGTCCCAGCTCAGGTGGTGGAATTGTGACTGCCGGAGTGTCTCCTGGGTGGTCCAAGAGTGAAGTTTCCTTAATAGTACCCTCTGCCAATGATTTACTAAACTGCTTTACCCCTGGTATATCTAGAGTCTGCCATATCTTTCTGTCTCTAAGAAATTCTTGCAATTGTTTGGGGGTTTTTTAGTTTGGTTTTTTTTTGTTACTGGTTACATTCTGGTTACCATAGCCTGGACCTTTTCTGAGTCTGCTAACCTTTGTATTTTTGTTAATATAAATCCTAAGTATTTTACTTCCNACTGGTTACATTCTGGTTACCATAGCCTGGACCTTTTCTGAGTCTGCTAACCTTTGTATTTTTTTAATATAAATCCTAAGTATTTTACTTCCTGACAACATGGCTGAGATGCACAGTGGCCTTTTCCTGCCCAAGCAGTAGCATAGACTAATAGTATCTTTCAGTCTTCATATGCCTGGCTGGCAAGTAACAAATCATCTACATATCGTAGAAGTATCAATTCACATGGTAGTTTTATACCTTATTACATTGCCATAGGTGTCAAAATTCTGTGCATATTTAATGGACCTAACTTTCTACCTCCTGAAGACTATACAGAACTTTAACCATTTTCTTATATCCACTTTTTTTTTTTTTAATTAACTGAACTTTTTTTCCTTTTCTTTTTGCTGTAGAGGCAATATATAGTCTTAGGCAACAAAACCCCAGTTTCCTGCTCAGATAGAACCCTTTGCATGTCTTTGTCCTGGATGAAAGTGAAACTGTGTCCTCCAAGTTAATATAAATAACATTGTTTTGAAAATTAGAAAGATTTCCTGCTGCTGTGACTGTGCTGCTAAACTGGGTCACAGGTGATGCTTGCCATTTACGAATAACACTTACCAAATCTTCTTGAGACAACAACAGTTCTCTTTATTCTAGGGAAAATAATTTACCATCGTCTTACCTATGTGAATGTACATGTCTAAAATATGCATTAATAAATATGCTTTAAGACCATACACAAAATTACCACCATTATAAGCAAGTACTAGTCCACATAAAATCTCACATTTGTACAAAAAAACAGTGTTTCACCTGATAAAGAGCAGTGCACCTACTGGAGAACCTGCTCTTGGCAGGGTACATCAAATTGACACACTGACAATCCATCCAAATAGCTACAACTAAATCTGAGTTCACAAAAAGGATAACTTTTCCATAAAAAAGGAAACAAATAGCACACATTTTGAAGATGAGCATTCCTCTACAAGCAGATCTCTTCGAATCCCCCTTTTTGAAGGGAATCCATATGCACCTAATAGCAACACATCAGAGTGAGCAATTATTACTTTAGCTGGGGTTTTCTGTGCTCTCCAGAAATATGTTTTGTCTGTAAACCAATTGCCTATTTACTTGCAGAAGAGGAAAATACTTTTACAACCCCCCAAAAAAGATAGTAAATTAAATCTTAGATTAATTAATAATCAAATATCTTGAAAAAATCACCATATGTTAAAATGCTGTGTATAATGATTTTTAATAATTTCCCACATAATCTTTAAAATGTGCCTGTAGTGGTATGAATCATTACTGTAAGAGTTTAGATTGTTGCATTTTGGTTTTGGGGATTTTTAAAATATAAACAACTTCACTATCGGTCTTGCTCTCTGAACCAGGTTTAGCTAACCTTTTAAATTATCCCCCAATATTCACAAAATAAAGTCATAGAATGGAATCACAGAGTCTTTAAGGTTAGAAAAGCCCTCTGAGATCATCAGGTCCTGCTATTAAGTCAGCACCACCATGTTCACCACTGAACCATGTCCTCAAGTGCCACATCCACATGCCTTTTGAGGGCCTACCAGGTATAGTGATTCCACCAGTTTTGTGGGCAGCCTGCTCCAGTACCTGACCACCTTTCAGTGTGGAAATTTAGCCAACCTAAACCTCCTCTGGCAAAAGCTTGAGTCTGTTTCCTCTTGTTCTGTCCCTTGTTCTCTGGGAGCACAGAACCTGACCCCCCACTTGGCTGCACCCTCTTGTTAGGGAGTTGTGGAGAGTGAAAAGGTCCCCCTTGAGCCTCCTTTTCTCCAGGCTGAGGCCCTACAGCTCCCTCAGCTGCTCCTGGTGCTCCAGACCCTTCCCCAGCTCCATTTCCTTCTCTGGGCACACTCCAGCACCTACCTCAAGGTTGCAAGGACCCCAAAAGTGACCCCAGGATTGGAGGTGTGTCACCAGTGCCCAGAGGGACAATCACTGCGCTGGGCCCACACCAGTGCTGCTACAGGCCAGGTGCCTCTGGCCTTCTTGGTCACCTGGGCACACCTGGGCTCATGTTCAGCCACTGTTGACCAGCACCCCCAGGGCCTTTCTAACAGGCAGCTTTCCAGCCACTCTGCCCTAAGCCTGTACCTCTGTGTAGGGTTGTGGTGACCCAAGGCAGGACCAGCCAGCCACTGCCACAGGACTTCTTGGACTTTTTTAGGCAAAAGGTCAGAACTTCACTGCCTGCAAACACTAAAGCTACTTGGATGACGTGTATTCCTCAACAACAGTAGTGTAATATATTGCACTAAGATAGCTTTTAATTTGTGCCAAATATATTGCAACTGAAGGACTTGTGTAACGGTATATGGTATGCATTAGTTGAATACTGAAAGATTTGATAAAAGTTAATACATAATTTTATTCTAAGATCTTTCTAGTTGCTGCTTGGATAATAACATGCAGAGCTATAGAGGGTGATCACAGGGGTCTGACTTCCTTCTTCTTTGTTACTCCATTCCTCAGAGAGTGTTCCACTTGGAACCAAACTCACAGTGAGACTGAAGGGCTGAATTCACTCGGAGTTTAAAGGTTTGAGTTCAGTCATATAACCTGCCATCTCCTTTTAGTCCTGTAGCTATCTGAGAGAATGTCAACATTTCAGCCTTTGCCAGTAGAACTTCATGAATTTCTAGAACTCTGGCTGCTGATCTGCTGCTCCAGTGGGTTGTGAAACTTGGTGCCCATGTCTGATCCATGATATGAAAGAGGGGCAATTTAGATTAGGTGTTGGGAAGAAATTCTGTGCTGTGAGGGTGGTGAGGCCCTGGCACAGGTTGCCCAGAGAAGCTGTGGCAGCCCCATCCCTGGAAGTGTTCAAGGCCAGGCTGGATGGGGCTTGGAGCAACCAGGTCTAGTGGAAGGTGGAAGGGGCTGGAACAAGATGGGCTGTAAGGTCCTTTCCGACCCAAACTGCTCTAGAATTGTGTGGTTGGGATCCTCAAACTGGGGCTCTGGACACCAAGGGCTTCTTTTGGATCATGTGCCCAGGTGACACCTTAAAGAACCTAGAAATAAAACAACACACCCCTGAGATATATTAGTATAGGAGGTAACACAAAGGCTGGTCTTCATTGGAGGCCTCCAGGGGCAGATAGAGAAAAATGTCCACAACACGCCCACCCCCATGGGGTGAATACAGTTTTAAAAGTTTAGCAAATTAGTATAATTGACAAAAACCACTTAGAGACATAAGAGGTGATGCAATTTCCCTCAGTTCAACCTTCTCTGAATCCTGCCCTCCTGCTTCCTGCTTACATGGGAACTAAACATTGTTTGTCAAAATGTGTCTTGAAGAGCTGTTTTTTTGCCTTGGTTCCTAGATAGAAGCAAGATAGGATACGGGGCCTTGGAATGTGTTTTGGTTTTCTGCCTAGGGAAAAGGTAGGGACAAGTACTGGGAAAAGTAGCCACAGATACAACAATAGGCTACAAAGCTGCAAAGATATGTGCAAAGAATACAGAGAATATATAAAAGAAAAAAGGCAAAAATCTTGCACTCACTTGTGCTCCAATTTTGAGTATGGTTTTAAGCTGTAAGGGATTTTGTTTTATCCTAAGATTATCTAATTCTTCTCCTTACATGCAGATGTCAGAGATGGGTAGAGAACTGTCGAAGAGCAGATTTAGAAGATAAAACTCCAGATCAACTCAACAAGCATTACAGATTGTGCGCTAAACATTTTGAGACTTCTATGATATGCAGAAGTGTAAGTAAAAACAAGCATTTGTTTACTGCATCTTGCAAAATGTGACTGACATTTTTCACCAGAGTTCACCATTTTTCACCTTTTAATCGTTCAGCTCCTGGGTAACTAGTCCCTAAGAAAATTAATTTCGTAGTCTTAATTGGGATCACTGCCATTGTCTGGGGCTCCGCACAGGCTCACATCCATTGAAAATGAAAATGAACAGTTGGAGGAGAGAGAAAAAGCAGTGCTTCTGCCGGTTTAACGTGTTTGTTGAACACTGGCCTTCACTGCAGTGCTTTCCTCATGCTTTTTTGGTTTCACTAGAGATTACAATATTATATAAGTTTATTTGGTGTAAGTTTGTATATCTCTACATATTTAAACTTATTAATGTCCCATTCCTGAAGCGTGTACATAGTGTGATTTGGTTAAATTATACTCTGTTGTGGCCGCAAGATTTAAATATTCCTTACATCTGTCGAACTTTTATTTCCTGTTATATTTTCATCCAGCTAAAATGAAGGCACTGTTTTCTGTAATGAAGTAATAGCTTTCAATTCTTCTTGTCAACAATATGATTTTAACAGCTTTCATAAGAGTAAGAAAGGGTGGACTTGGAGCTTTGTATCAAGTTTTAATTTCTATAATGAATTTCACTCTGGTATATAAGCAAAACCAATCTTTTAGTTATGAAGGATAATTAAAATGTGCGGCTCAAACTCTGAAGTCCTGGTGGCATTACACATTTTTGGGTCTTTAATTAGCCAGCATCCCAGAAAGAAATTAAAATTGGAAGTAATTATGACTCAGAAATGAAACTCTATGCAACTGGGTTTATTTGAGATGTATTTCAGTCTAATGACAGATGCCATCAGTTACAATTTTGTACTTAGGGGAAATTAGCCAGTATAGGCAACACAGGTTTACAGTATACCCAAATATAAAATTTTACTTAAAATATTTTTTTTAACTGGGAGCACTTACATGATCATCCAGAAGTCTTTTCTTCATTTGTTTTTATTCACAGATAAATTTTCCCTCAATATGCTCTTTCACAGTAGTGCTTGGTGTACTTTATAGTTCTACAAAAAGAAGCAGTTAAACATTTTCACAATGAAATGTTTCTAGAATTGTGAAATAAGTGATAACAACCAAAACGCAATAGGAACAAAATGTTTCCTTTATGATGCATAAATGTCTCTTTATCCAGAATGTTTATTTTAAAAATAATCATAATATTGCAGTAAATTAAAATTATTGCATCCAAGGTCTTTGATATGAAGATAATGGAGACGAAAAAAGGATTTGTGGTTTGGATTGGAGTTTTCTGTAGTATCTGTCTTCTTATTTTCAGTATTCTGTTGATATCCCTGAAATGTGAATTGCATAGCTTAGCTTTCTCTTTGGTAACATCAGAAAGTCAAAGTACTAGAATAATAACATAAACAAGAAAAGAAGGAGAGAAAAAAAAGGGCACAGTGTCTGGAGTTTCTCAAAGAATTCCCTAGTCTAGATGTCTTTTTTCTTACAGAGCCCATACAGAACGGTTTTACGGGATAACGCTGTGCCAACTATATTTGATCTTACAAGTCACCTGAACAATCCCCACAGCAGACATAGGAAAAGGATAAAAGAGCTGGTAAGTTTTTAATGTAAAATTATTGGTTTGTTATTAAAAGAAAAAAAGGCAAGTAAGTTAATGGGGAACTTTTGCACAAAAATGTCAAATAAAAATATTTAGCACTTGAGTGTTTGTATTTTCTATGCTGCCTATTCCTGTGTCTTTTTTGTTGATTATAAGTTAAATGCATGATAAAATTTTTATCTACTAAGGAAGTATTTAAGAAATAATTTGGAAAACTAAATGTGTTGATCCAGAGCTGATTATTTCATCTGAATCAAATGAATAGTTTTCTTTTCCTTGTTACCACAGTGCTAACTGAACACAACTGATGCATGATACCCAAAATTCTTGCTGCATATTGACTGTGATCTTCAGTTCACCCATTTAACTTCTGAAATCTGAATCATTTCAGACATGCTTGTTTTATCTTATTGTTCTGAAAAGATGATCCATGGATAAAACCAAGATTGAGAATTTTTTTGTGGGATTGTGTCTTGTGTGTCATTTAGGTGTCTTTGTGGTTGGAAGTATACTGACAATTAAGAGAAATTCCACTCCTAATCTCTGTTTATACTTGAAAAATTACAGACAATTTCTAAATACTTCTTTGTGAGTTTGGTTGCATCTGTTAACTGAAAATGGAGTTAAAGATAGTTCTGTCTACTGACAGTACATTATCAAGTAGCAGTAGAATCTATTTAATGGAATCTATTTACTAATAATTATACATATTGAAGAACCTCCTAATATAACTCTTCTCATGTAGTTAGTAGATACATATCATGGCAGCAATAAACCTCAATAAACCTCCTGGTCTTACACTTTCTAGCACTTTTTGGTAATTGTTAGCTGGTCTCATCTACAGTATTTGTATCTGATTTTGATGTGTTAATATTTTAAGGTCACGTGTTAGACATTGTCATCAATATAAGTTATTTTTGTTTGATTTTTTAAGAGTGAAGATGAAATAAGAACACTGAAGCAGCAAAAGAGTAAGTGATCAAAATCATTAAGATAATAACTTTATTTGCTTAGGCTGACAAGGTAATCCAGGACTCATAAATGTTAGTTTATATATAGCAGGAGGATAATTGAGTTCCTCTTTGATTCAGCCAGCCAGTCTAAATTTTTTCCAAAATACTCATTCACTTTTAAACTGGTAACATTCTTCTCTGGCGTCTGTTAACTTAAAGGTAATGGGCAAGTAAATGTTATGTTTTATTTTTGACACAGTATTTTTCAATTTTCAGTCGATGAAGCTTTTGAACGGAAACAGGCAAGTCAAGAATTGAATGAAAACAATGAGCAAAGTACTGTCTCAGAGGAAGGAGGGGAAGAACAAGAGGAAAAAGCTGTCAAGCCCTTAACGCTGGAAGAAAGAGAATACAAAGATTACCTTAAATCATTATTTGAAATTTTGATCCTAATGGGTAAACAAAATATTCCATTGGATGGCCATAGTATTGATGAACTTCCAGAAGGTATTTTTGCTTCAGATAACTTTCAGGCTTTACTGGAATATAGAATAAATGGTGGTGATGAAGTTCTGAGGAAACGGTTTGAGATGATTGCAGTCAACCTTGAGTATTGTTCGAAAATGGAGCAGAAGCAAATGCTTGAGATCTGTGAGAACTGTGTTAGAGAGGAGACACTGAGGGAAGTAAGAGACTCGCACTTCTTTTCTATTGTCACTGATGAAGTAGTAGACATAGCAGGAGAGGAACATTTGCCGGTGTTGGTTAGGTTCGTTGATGATTCTCACAATCTAAGAGAAGAATTCATAGGATTTTTACCATACGAGGCTGATCCTGAAATTTTAGCTGTTAAATTCCACACAACCATTACTGAAAAGTGGGGTCTAAACATGGAGTACTGTCGGGGTCAAGCCTACATCGTCTCCAGTGGATTTGCTTCTAAAATGAAAGTTGTGGCTACAAGACTCTTGGAAAGGTATCCACAAGCTGTGTATACGCTCTGTTCTTCATGTGCCTTAAATGTCTGGCTGGCAAAATCTATTCCTGTTGTTGGTGTTTCCATTGCATTAGGAACAATTGAAGAAGTTTGCTGTCTTTTTAATCAGTCTCCACAATTACTAGTAGAACTGGACAAGACAATTTCTGCTCTTTTCCTGGACAATGAGGAGAGGGGTAATGAGTTGAAGAAGATCTGCCGTTCTCAGTGGACAGGCAGGCATGATACTTTTGAGATTTTAGTGGACCTCCTGCAGCCACTGGTACTGTGCTTGGATGCTGTGAGCAGCGACTTGGCCATCAGGTATAACAACTTCATTATTGGTCGAGCATTTGTACTTTCAACTGCATTAACAGATTTTGATTTCATTGTCACTGTTGTAATTATGAAAAACATTCTTTCTTTTACGAGAGCATTTGGAAAAAATCTCCAGGGACAAACATCAGATGTGTTCTTTGCAGCTGGCAGCTTAACAGCAGTATTGCACTCTCTGAATGAAGTGATGGAGAATATTGAAGTTTACCATGAATTTTGGTTTGAGGAAGCAACAAATTTGGCTACAAAACTGGATGTACAAATTAAACTCCCAGGAAAATTTCGCAGGGCACAACAGGAGAACTTCGACCCTGATATGACATCAGAAAATTACTACAAAGAAATCCTAAGTGTCCCAGCAGTAGAGCATATTGTTCAAGAATTAAAAGATATTTTCTCAGAACAACATTTAAAAGCTCTTAAGTGTTTATCATTAGTGCCCTCAGTCATGGGACAGCTCAAATTCAATACGTCTGAGGAGCATCACGCTGACATGTTCAAAAATGACTTGCCCAATCCAGACACACTTTCTGCTGAGCTTCACTGTTGGAGAATCAAGTGGAAGCACAGAGGAAAAGATATTGAACTTCCAGCTACTATTTATGAAGCACTTCATTTACCTGACATAAAGTTTTTCCCTAATGTTTATGCATTGCTTAAAGTCTTGTGCTTACTTCCAGTGATGAAGGTGGAAAATGAAAAATACGGAATAGGGCGAAAGCGCTTGAAAGCGTACCTGAAAAACACCTTGACAGAGCAAAGGTCAAGCAACCTTGCTTTGCTGAACATAAACTTTGACATAAAACATGACCTAGATTTGATGGTGGACACTTACATTAAACTCTGTCCAGATAAAGTGGAACTTCAGGACTGTATTCCTTCAAACAATTCTGCAGTAACAGATGATGCCTAACTTTTTAAGCTCTAACCAATCTGTTGAAACAGTTTGTTCTTAATTAAGTTTCAAAGCTGGGGAGGAAAACCAGTGAAATCTTAAAAAATCACCGCAATTGTATTTTCACTTTAGGCCTTGGACTGAACAAGCTGTGCTCAGTGACCTAAATTATGTGTTGTTAGTCCATACTAAACATGTTTGGCAAACAAAATCGAGCCTGACACAAGCCCATGCTCTTGGCAGAGGTGCTTTCTACATCTGATTGGCTTAACTAGTGCTCATTTACTTTATTGCATCATGGAAAAAGTACATTATGATTGTAGATCTGATGGGGCTGTTGCATATTCATTGAAGAATTAGGATAAGAAAGAAACTCAAAATATTAAAGAGTGTAATCTATTTCAGTTCTGTTACTTAGGATTTTTTTTAAAAACCCAAACTTTTAAGAAAGTCTTTGGTGTATGTTTAAGTGGCATTTTGGAGAGTGGATTCAGCTGTTGCACGATCCCCATGCTGTGGACAGGTCTCCGTGTAAAAGTGAATGTCAGTGATGTAGGGGTACGTTTATGGTTTTGTTGGAAGAGTCAGCCTCTTTAATCTCTTGATGACTGTTTACATTCCTTTGTGTCAGACACAAAACCTTTTTCTTCAGGCTTAACAGGCATGGCAGGAGTATTTAAATTCCTAAAAGACACTAAAAACTTAAAATTTATTCCACAAACATTTAAATCTGTTTGCTCTGCCCCAACTCTGACACAAACCCATGCATCTTATAGTATGTTTATTTGTAAACTCACTCTGGAAAGATTAAAATAAGAGTTTGTTGTTTGTCTAGAAGTAAGATTGAAAATATTGCTGTTATTTTTGGCGAGAACGAAACATTTTTGTACAGTTTATGGAAATTTTAAATAAAATGTGAATTGCTTTTTACATGACATTGGATTTCTTAGTAAAGCTGCGCCTCTAGGAATGTGTTCTGTAAAGGTGCCTTTTATTTTAGCAATCTTTTCTTCATTGTTTTTGCAATTCTAGTGAGTGATATTGTCTGAAGGCACAAGAAACTGTGATAGTACTGCTGATCTGCATGTGAATGGTTTGTTTATAAAGTATTTTGAGATAGCACTAACTACAGTTCTTTTACCTGATGGAAGTTCTGTCAATCAGGCAGAAAGAGATTAAATTTGAAACAGTTGAAAAGTAAAGTTTTGCAGCTATCCTGATACATTACAATTTTATAACTTATTTATTGAATCAAACATCAAAAATTGAATGGTTTGGGTTGGAAGGAACCTTAAAGCTCATCCAGTTCCACTCCCCTGCCATGAGCAGACCTTCCACTAGACCAGTTTGCTCCAAGCCCTGTCCAACCTGACCTTGAACACTTCCAGGGATGGGGCGGCCACAGCTTCTCTGGGCAACCTGTGCCAGGGCCTCACCACCCTCACAGCCAAGGATTTCCTCTGTATATCTAATGTAAATTTCCCCTCTTTTAGCTAAAAGCCATTCCCCCTTGTCCTGTCACTACAGTTTTTGATGCAGTCCCTCTCCAGCTTCCCTGTAGCCCCTTCAGACACTGGAAGGTGCTGTGAGGTTTCCACACAACCTTCTCTTCTCCAGGCTGAGCAGCCACTACTTTCTCATCCTGTCTTCATAGGTGCTCCAGTCCCATTGCCAACTTTGTGTCCTTCTTATGTTGGGGATAGGTGGGAAATTACAGTACTTTTACATTCTTCACAATTGCAGTGAGAAAGGCACCCAGCAACAGCAAACGGAATGGTTCTAAATACTATGAGTTCTTAGTGCTCTAATGTAGTCAAAACAATAAAATCAAATTTGGGAAAAAACCCACCTTTTCTAAGCATTATCTTTTCTTTCCGCTAGTACTTGTATATGCTTTCTGACATGCTTTCATGTTATTGCAATTGTTGCCTCAGTAGTAAAAGGTGCTTTAGCTAATAGCTTTCTCTGTTCTCCTGAATATATTGAAATAGCTCCCAAATCTTGGTTAATGCTATAAAAAAGCATTTTAAAATTAAAGTCATATGGAAAATTGGCTCTTTTAAAGATGATCTCAACTACAATTTTAATAAAATAAATTTAAAAAATATTTCCCATCTTATGGTTCTGTGAGTTCCCCTGCTAAACACAGCAATGTGGTGATCATGATCTCAGAGATCATGAGCCCTGTGTCAGTAAAGTCAGTTTGGATGAGCCCAGGCTTACAAGTGCAATCAGAGAAGGAAAAGTGATACCCAGTACCATAGAATTGGCCCAAAAGAGCTGAAGACTGCTTTCTGATTGTGTAAATGAGGCCTTTCTAACCAATATACTGAGACAAATTGAAGAAGGAAAATGCAGTAAAACTCTCCTTAAGTTACTAAGTGCCTACTGGTGCTCAGTGGAGATGCACACTTGTGATGAGTTGCTCATTAGCTGGCTCAATCTTTTGGTTTTGCACTGCCTTTCACAGAGATATTTAGCTTGTCTGTAATAAATCAGGAGCTCCTGATTTGTTACAATTTGATTTGTCTTGTTGGTGAGGAATCTCTTCATTTTTCGCCACCTATAGGAGTTAGTCTGAATAGTGATAGGATGCTGAAAGCTAAAAGAAGGGAGATTAAGATTAGATGTTGAGGAAAATTCTTGTCTGTGTGTGTGGTAAAACACTGGCACTGGTTGCCCAGCGAAGCTGTGGCTGTCCCATCCCTGGAAATGTCCCAGGCCAGGGTGGACAGGGCTTGGAGCAGCCTGGTCTAGTGGAAGGTGTCCCTGCCCATGGCAGGGGGGTGGAATGAGATGGTCTGTAAGGTCCTTTCCAACCCAAATCCTTCTGGGATTCTATGATTGGTCTGTGATGTGGAGGAGCAAAGGCATAGCAGGTTGCAATGATAGGTTGCCTCTTCAACAGGAGAGGTTTCTGTGGAGGAAAAGCATCTGCTAAAACTAGTGTTTCCCATCTGATTTCCAGGGGTGCACAGAAAGAATGCAATTTAAGTGTAATCCAGTCATACAATTTTGCTAGAGCAGGTCTAAGACTGAAATAAAAGTGTCTGAAAATGAAACAATCAGTGAAGATAAACTTTCATTCTGTTTTCTTGAGCAGATTCTGGAGACAGGGAACTACAATTTTTAAATATTCTGTCAATTCAGGGCAGCATGTATTTCCAAGGTGAGGTATTTACCTTGGTTTGACCTGGCATTTTGGCACATTCTATGTAATGAAGTAATTGGTCTGTTAAAATTAGTGTAAGTATTGCTGCTCAGATATAATTTCAGTGAAAGTGGATTTCCATAACTGCTCAGCCTATCGTGCTCTGCGAAAGCAATGCCTGTTTTAATACACAAAATGTATTTCCTTTTCCCTTGCACAGAATTCCTGCTAGAAACTAGTATTGATATTTGGAAAAGGAGCATGTATCATTTTGTCTCCTGTAGTATTATTTCTGTTACTGTCTTGAGAAATCCTGTATCCACTTGTTTGGGTGCTAAGGTTGTGCTGTAAAGAAGTGGAGGAGCGTAATCACTTAAGGATTCTAGGTGCAGCTATTCTGTCTTCCACATTTGCTTCCTGTGCAGCAGTGTAAATCTCAGAGTGGCCAGAAACATCCCAATTACTCTTAAGCAGAAGAAGATAAATCTCTGTATTGTATCTGTTTCACGAAACAGCCACTAACCTAGAATAACAATAGGTGTTATCCCAAAGAAGCTTAAAATTTTGTCATTTCCAGACCTTTGGTGCTCCCTACTTTCCCTAAGGAAAGCAGTTCCAACAAGGGATAGGTATCTCCCCAACATTTTGCCTCAATGTAATTAGTGAGACATCAGGAAAAAAAAAAAAAAAAAAAAAAAAGTTGGAAGTTTTAAAAAAAATAACACAAGTTTCAAAAANTGTGTACACTGGCAAGATTCCACTAGTATTTTTCACTTCAGACATCATATTACCTAAGTAGCTACTAAATGTTAAAAAAAAAAAAAAAAAAAGAGTTGGAAGTTTTAAACAAGTCTACAGCAGTTTCAAAATATGTGCATGCTCTTTATAAGCTTTCTTTACTTTGAAAAACAACACTGTTAATCAAATAGAATTCAATGTGCATGTTCCAAAACACAGCAATTGTTCATTTTATTATTGCCATATTGTGCAGTGTTCCTAATTATTTATTTTCCTACAGCAAGCTTGCTTTTTTCCTAAAACCATGCCTGTGTGTCTTCTGTTTTAGCTGGCAAGAGTTATCCCTGGAAGTGTCCTTGCAGTCAGTGTGAGTACTAGTGCAGCTTGTTCAGGCAGATTGAGAAGCAGCAGTGACAGAGCAGATGTCCCTGTAATCCCCTATTCCTCTGTTTTGTAGTGTCCCAAAGTTAACTATATCAGTGGGTAAACTGGCTGTATGACTGCTCATGTGATCTTACAGTAAAGGACACTCTTGTGTTGCATAAGGCTCCCAATGCTCCCCCATGCATGTTAGCTGACATAAATACCCTAGGAAGAAATTTGTTTTCTAGTTGTAGAACTTGAGGTGCAGAGTAGATGATGGCTGCTACCATCCCCCAAGGCCACCCAAGCAATTTACAGACCTTCCTCAAACCCTTGTGGCCACAGGCTCCAAAGAGCAACACTATAATAATAAGATGTTTTTCAAAAATAGTTATTTTATATAGGTGCCTACTTGCTATGATACCATGCTCTGAGCCTGGCATGTGGAGTCCCAGCTGGAGCCCAGGCTTCCCTTAGAGCACCCAAGAGCCTGTGGCAGCTCCACCTTTATTAAAAGGTACTGAGAAACACTGATTTACATTTAAAAATTGAGATCCCTGTGAAAGCCAGTGCTGGAGGCAGCTCAGCATGTCTGCCAATAGTTTCAGGTATCTCGTGGCATCTCTCACTAAGAGGGGACTGCTGAGTCTCTCATCATCTGTGGCAGTCTACAGTTGGAGCTGGGACCACACACAACACTGTTAGAGTGAAAACTCAGCTTCTGTCACCTCTTCAGCCAGCAAACATCCAAGCATCTTGGCAAAGGAGTGTCTTTCCTTGCTCTTGGAAGAACCTCTAGGAGATCAGCAGGAGAATATCTTTTGCACGGCCCCTAAACCTCAGGGTGATTTCTTAGCAAGTAGATTCTGGCAGCCAAGTGTCTTCAGCATCTATTATCACCAGGACATGGAGACTGAGGGGGAGAACTCACCAGGACTGTGGGTTTTTTTTTTTCTGTCTTACTCCTGGAGCACCACTTCAGTCTTCATAGCTGTTTCCTAGTGAAGCATTTCCTGGAAGCTCCTAGTGTACACAGACACTTCTGTACAGCAAGCACTTGCTGTCTTGGAACTACTGGAAATGGATCTGGGTCGTTAGGGAATTGGGAGAAGGATGGGGAGATATGTGAGAGAGGTCAAGGGCACCATTTCACTGGTAGTGTGATGCTGGAAGCTGGTGTAAATTCTGCACCAGAACTAAGCCCAGATGGAGTCCTGGTCTTCTCCATCTCCACCTGCAGAGGTGACTGTCAGGCTGAGCAGGCTCAGGCCAGAGGGCTTTGTGCTGCTGACTGAAGGGAAATCTCACACAAAGCACAGAGGCAAGCAGGCTGCAAGGAGGTTGATGGTGCTGGAGAGTTTGGACCTGTGCCTATCCCAGTGGATCCACCATCACACGGGCAGCCAATTCAAGGCACACTTGACCTCCTTCCTAAGCTGGGGGACTTAATAAGTTAAAGGTAAATCATCTGGTTTATTAGGTCAGAGGCTACCTCAAAGACTGCAGCACGGTTATGCCACATATTGTACATATCCTGAAAAAGAGTATTCATGGAGAAATAGGATCTATATGGGCACATTCTTATTGGTGAGAAAATCCTGCTGAAGAAGAGCCTTGGGTATCTGCCTGCACAGATCCAGCCTAGCAGGATTCAAGCATTAACCATTCATTTATAGTGTTGAACAGCTCTCAAGGAGAGGGAGGGATTTGTAGGAGGTACAGCATGAAATGGGCTATGCTATGATACTCATTTCTCCACCAGGGAGTGAGGTTTGCTGCATTTGCTTTGGTGTGAGGCTTTGGACTCTAGGAATAAGCAGGACTGACATGGTCTGGCCTGAATTCCTCCCTGGTGGAAAGAGACAGATGATATCATTGTTGGCGTTGTTTGGACATCATGAAGGTACTTAGTCAGATGAGGAAAATATGAGTTTAATTCCTTTTTAATAAAAAAGTAATGGAAAGCTATGTATGCCAGGAACCTCACTGATAAAAGTCTTTACACCCTGGAGAACTCTGCCTTGTGAATAAGCACTTCTAAGTAATTTTTTGGTTCTTTTTTTTTGTGTACGTAAATATATAAAATACACAAGGGCAAATGAAGTTACTTCTTTGTCTCATGGATGTTGAGCAATGCTTTAAGAAGAAAGATAGCCAGAGTGAAGGGCACACACCTTATTCCTGGAAGACTTTGTCCACACAGCTCCTCCTGAACCCTGTACCCTAATGTCCAAACACACAACTGTTTAATTAGGAAAAGACCTGAGCCTAAACATGTGCTAAGTATTAGAGAGTTTCTACTTCACTCTGGAAAGATTAAGTGGAATTGTGCAATTGAGCATTAACTTTGGGACATTTCAAGTGCACAGTACAAAACTACACAGTCCAGACCAGTGTCGTGCATAAGGCAGGAGCTGCAGAGATTGCAGACAGCTTTGCGGGTGAGCAGAGCTCTCTTCCTTTAGGTGCTCTTGCAAACTTTAATCTGACAAGTATGTCACTGCTGCAGAAGATGTGTTTATTGAGAAACCTGTGGCTTCAGTGTGGGTTTTGGCATATGTAAAGGCACCCTTCTGTGTGATTGTAAAAGCTGGGTTTGGAAAGTGCTTGTGATATGTATCATTTAACATCAGGTGTTCCTGCATTTTCCAGACTCTCACATTCTTATTCTAGCAACAGGGATAATGGAACAGATTCACAAGTCTAATCCTGATTCTCCCCTTCAGGGAGGGCAATATGGTAGAACCTGGATGCAGTTTCCAGCTCTCCTGGAGCCCCTTTAGGCACTGGCAGGGGCTCTGAGGTCTCCCCGGAGCCTTCTCTTCTCCAGGCTGAACACCCCCAGCTCTCCCAGCCTGGCTCCAGAGCAGAGGGGCTCCAAATGTGGTATAACTTTCCAGAACAACTTTTGAAGATTTAATTGCAGCATTTTGGAAGTCTCTTCGGGAGCACACCTACCTCAATATCTCCAGAAATTTTGCACGTATAAAATCATTTTGTATTTACCTCAAATCTCACCTGCATGGAAACCGAAGTTTATGTGCCTACTTTGCATACTGAGTGAGAAATTGTCACTGCCATATTTTTCCTATTCTAGAAGTTTTTGTTCTTTGCAATTTTTTTAATACAGGAAGGAAATGTAGGTATGTGAGGTCTAAGGTGGCTGCTCTTGATTGAAACACACATTTTAATTTCCCATGGGAAAATAAAAAAATTTCCCAAGTTGTTCACGTACCAAAAATGTTTTTTGCCCTCACCCTGCTGCTGTAACACTTGTTACTTATCTATAAAAGTAAGCAAAACCCAACCCTAGACAAAAGATTTACTCACTGCTCCACTCTGCTTTCACTCTAAATCAGATGAGCAATGTAGTAAGATCAAAAAGCCAAAAAAAGGACATATTTAATTTGTATTGATTATGAAAATGAGTTGAACCAGGGTGGTACAGACATACAGACGGTATTCATCCAAGTTTCTCAGATGAAATTTTCTCTAAATTGGGAAAATTATGTGTGAATTGCATTGTTTTCCTAAATGGTTCATTCAGGTGGAATGTGACTCTGTTTTTAAGATGAAATATTTTAGTTTGATGATATGTAACCACAGAAGTTTGTCTCAATCTGTCTTCAATTTAATGCTGAGAGGGTTAAAAATATATATTTTTTTTCACAACAGATTATGGCTTTTTGTTTTAAAAATATATCTTTTTTATTATTCAGAATTCTTGTTGAATAAAAAATACCAACTATTTTATAGTTTTCTTTCCAAATTTTTTCTCAGCCTAGGAGAAGTAGCAAAGTCAATGATATATCCAAATACCCTAAAAAATTTCCAAAACTGCATACTCATAGCTCTTTATGTCCTTAGCACATTGAAACATCTACTGTGCAGCAGCTATGGGACAAGCAAGGAAAGCAAGACACATTTTTATCTGATCTAGCACAACTCTTACATGTAATATGATATTACTAAATTATCTGTAAATGAACATCCTAGGGGAGCTCTGCTCACACACACACGCACACACACACATTCTTTCCTGCAATACTTCAGGAAATAATGATTTGCTGAAAATAAAGAAATTAATTTTTTTTTTGGTAATTAGATTAACATGGGAGGTAGGTTTCTGAGTCATCTCTGGATATTTAATAATTTGAATGGATGTTACTCACCTATGCCCCTTTCTTACACCCACACTCCTGTCACCAACCTGTTCCCACCTTCTTTTCTGCAGAGGAGCCATCTTTGGATGTGTTGGTGTGAAGAGGGAGGTGAAGAAGCAGAACCATTCAGTGCTGTCAGTGCAAGAGGAGACAGTGCTATCAGGGAGAAGTTGCTTAAATAACCAAAGCCACACAGAATGAATTTCTAAGATTCTTCCTATGCCAGTGATCCTTCCTTGTCCACTGCTGAGAAAGCATGAATCCAAATTGATACTGATTTTAGGAGGGGCTGTCTCCTTAGTTTTTTATGAATACCATGAACTGAACATTCATTTACCCCAAACTCACTCACCCCTGCTACCCCTTCTCTTTAAGAATTATTTGTCTTGTTTCTGCTGTCTCTTATCATGTCAGATCTCTAAGTTTACTGGACTAGAGACATTGTTTTATAGCACTAGGCAGGGGTGTGGGAGACCTTGATAGAGTGTCTTGTTTCACTGCAAATTTTTCATGTGACCAGATGGAGGTCATAATCCCTTCACATATTTGATGACTGGGCCTTACATCACAGAGATGTTATGAAAGCAAATAAATCAACGGCATAGAAAATGTTCCAGAAAGGAATATTTAATATGATATGATGTGATATGATTTAAATGATTAATGTTTGCACGGTCTTTTGCATACAGAACAAAGTGAGTCCAATTGTGTCCCTAGCCAACCAGGAATCCTGGAGCCCTCTCCTGATCTTCAGGAGTGTGCATTGGTGCTGCTTCCAAGCTTGACCTGGCCTGGCCCTGTGTGCTGGCAGCCCAGACAGCCAGCTGTGTCCTGGGCTGATCCCACAGTGTGGGCAGGATGGTCAGGGAAGGGGTTCTGCCCCTCTCTTCTGTTTTTGGTGAGAAGCCACCTGCAGAGCTGCCTCCAGCTCTGGGGCCCAACATCAGAAGGACGTGGCGATGCTGGAGAGAGCCCAGAGGAGGCCACAGAGATGCTCTGAGGGCTGAAGCCCCTCTGCCCTGGAGCCAGGCTGGGAGAGCTGGGGGTGTTCAGCCTGGAGAAGGCTCCAGGAAGACCTTAGAGCCCCTGCCAGTGCCTAAAGGGGCTCCAAGAGAGCTGGAGAGGGACTTAAGGGCCTGGAGTGACCTAACAAGGGGCAGTGGCTTCTCATTGCCAGAGGGCAGGGTTAGATGGGATATTGGGCAGAAATTCTTGGCTGTGAGGGTGGTGAGGCCCTGGCACAGGTTTCCCAGAGAAACTGTGGCTGCCTTATCCCTGTAAGTGTTCAAGGGCAGGTTGGACAGGGCTTGGAGCAACCAGGTCTGTTGCCTGCTCTAGCTCTTTCCTGAGTTTATTTACTTATACTTTTAGGAATAATCTGTGCCTGTATCCCATTATGGATGAAAAATTACTGGCTATTCTCTTCGTTTTTTTGCAAAGTGTCACTCTGTCAATGTGATGACACAGGATTGGTGTAGGAAGTGGGAATGGAGGTGGGGACTGCTGGCATGACAGAAGAATTAAATTGGCTTGGGATTAGCAGAGCCAAAGAAGCTTCATTTCATCTTCACTTGTGTTTCCAAGGGGAGCTCAGCTGTGTTGTTTCTCTGTCTGAGGATAAGCCCACCTACAGCTGCATGTTCTAGCAAGTTGAACTTCAGAGTTTCTGTCTCTTGTGGCTCTGCAGGACCCATCTTCCTTCCCCATATTTGTATGAAATTGGCCAGTTGGTTCAAAGATTCTAATGGAAGCTTGATAAGGTCACACAAATAGCCCAAGACATTTACAGGGTTTAAAAAAAATGTTTTCCTTTTAGAAACAGTGCTAAAAATATCAATATCAAGAAGAACAGTATATGTAAGAACATGCAAAACTGTTATCATCATTTCTGTCTGGCAATGTAGTATATTCTAGCAGACAAGGAGTGTAATTAATTTACTTTCATCTTCCTACTGAAAAGTCAGGCATACTAGGATTGTTTTAGGTTTTAGATATGATACATATGCTAGGACTGGATAGCTTACTAAAGGCTAGATCACTAGACTTACTGATTCCCAGTAAGCATCTGAAATTGAATTTATTCTGAAGAATTCAATCTTGCAGCCCAGTCATGTAAGCACTCACTGTAATGTGACCAGTGAGATTCTGGCACGGGGGGTTTGTCCCTGCATGATTTCTTTAGAGTCATTCTTGACACTGGCAGCCCAAAAGGACTCTCAGGCTGCTGACGATGTTTATCAAGTGCAGCTGCTGAGGAAGGATGCTGATTGTACACAGCCCACAGTGTGTCATGGAGAAAACATTTCCTTCTTCTGTGCTTTCCAAGTCACTGAGGTCCTTCTGTGCAAACGGAGACGATGCTGAATTGCTGCTTGGCAGCCTTCAGCATGGCCCTATGGAGTTGTCTGCAGAGAGGCACCTGCATTTAAATAACAGCCACCTTCTTTGCATTAATCTGAATGTGCTCAGAACAACTAGGGATGTGCAAGGAAAACCAGAAGGGAGAGCGTCTGTTACTGGCAAATGTATCCAGATTTTATAGTGAGGCTGGTGATGGATGCCTCAGGTTTCAGCTGGTAAATTTGTAGCCTCCTGCCCTTAGCTTTGTGATTATGGACAGTGCCTTTAAAATCAGATGCCATTAAAATTCTTCTTTCATGTAATTTCAGATTTCTGAATACTTCAGCTATTCTGGGAGATGGTGGCACTGAAAGACCACCAAAGGGATTCAAAGATTGTAATAGCTGGTTTTATTGGAATACAAGAAGCCTAGAGAGGGACTTGTGACAAGGGTGTGTAGTGATAGGATGAGAGGGGATGGCTGTAAATTAAAGGAGGGTGGATTTAAATTAGAGATTAGGAAGAACTTATTGGCTGTGAGGGTGGTGAGACCTTGGCACAGGTTTCCCAGAGAAACCCTGGAAGTGTTTAAGGTCAGGCTGGAGGAAGCTTGGAGTAACCTGGTCTAGTGTCCCTGATCATGGCATGGAGTGGAACAAGATGAACTTTAAGATCCCTTTCAACTGAAACTCTTCTATGGCTCCATGATTCTATGAAATAAAATTCTTTGTTACCTGCTCTCAGTAAGTGATTGTCTGCTTCAGTGGTCATTTCTAAATACTTAGACAAATGGCCTGTTTTTGATAGTTCAGAGGTTGTCTTGCCTCTCCCTTGGCCTTTTTGGACTGACTTTTCATAGTACTTAAGGAGTGAAAAGCAATACTTTGGGAGCTGGAATCGATGCCAAGGAGCCTTGTAAAACCTAAGAGTTTTCTGGTCTCTAGGCATGCATTTTCCTTCACCTCATGGGCTGACACTTTGAAAGCAAGTCCAAGAATGATGAGAGAAGAGAGAGAAGAGGTTTCTGGGAGCAGCAGCCAAGTCTGTCCAGAGCAAGTACTTAGAGTTACATTTGTTGTGGATTTGAACTCTTCAGGTTTGCACTGAAATGAAGTATCAAGTGACAACTCACATTCACTGGTTCCTGCATTAGAGCAATAGTACAGAGAAAGAGATCCTCCCAGTTTGTGAGCTAAACAGTTACTTATTTTGCATCCTTCCCATTCCCAAAAGAGAAGCCATGCTGGACAAGTCCTCCATTGTTTTTTTTTAAGTTTGTTTTTTTTTTTTTTTTCTTCTGGGAAATGATGGGCCTCTTTGGTTTGTAGTGTCACTAAAATTGTCATTCTCACTAAAACTGCAGCTCAGTATCTGCAGACACTGACCAGACTCAACACCACAGGGAAAACTACAAACATCTCTTTAGGATGTATTATGAGGTGAGATGCCTGAAGCAAAAGCTTTCTGCTGGCCTCTTCCTTCTCCATAGTAGCTTGAAGTTCAGCCACACACAAAGCCACAGGTATTTATAGCCTCCCTTAAGATTAATATACTGGTTACAGCTTTGGATAGTGTTTTTATCCTTACACACCTGATCTTTCCTTTGAAGGGTGTTGGAACAAAGCAGGACCCAAAATATTTACTACAGGAGATGTAGCCACTAATAGCAGTGCCCTGGTGCAGGGTCTGGGAACCCCTTTGGGGTTGGGGGAGTGCTTTGATGGGCCATGACACCCCCTCTGCTGTCCTGTAGATGCAGCTTTTCCTGGAGTGGGGGCCCCCCCAGCTGAGCTGGTCTGCACAGCAGAGGATGGGCACTCCCTGCCTTGGACCAGAGGCTTTTTCACTACACACCCAAAGCTTCTCTTCCTCTCCCCTTTGGTGTGAGGGTCTGTGCAAGCCTGGCAGCAGATAAGACTGGGGCTTATCTGCACCCCAAAGGTGCTATGCTTGATCCTCCTGTGAATGTATTCTTCTCCCCCAGCCCAGACCTGTGTAATTTTATCATATCTCCATCAACTTGCAGTCCAGAGGCTCAGCCAGGAGGCCCACTCAGGGTGTGGTGGTTTTCCATGAAGCTTTTGTTATACAGTTTTGCTATAAAAGGCAAAAGTCCTTCATAAAAAAAAGCCATAAATTATAACATTTCAGTCTCTGACAGAAGGACTGCAGGACTTAACAGGCTTGGAGACAAAGATTTGTCAGGGAAAGCAGGAATGTTCAGGGTGGAAGAAGGTTGTTGTCAACAGGGTGATGAATTAGCACTAGAGTAGGTCATTAGAAATCAGGATGGATTCTCTATCACCTGAAAGCTTCAGAGTTAAATGAGATGTTTTTCTGTAGCATGGTACTGCAGCTGGGTGCAGAGGCATTAGTGGAGGGAGGGGTGGCTGTGGCTCAGTGCAGCAGTGTCCTGCCTCGAGGTGCAAGCCCAGGGAGAGTGGGTGCTGTTTGCTGCTCTCTGCAGGGATCTTGCAGTCTGTGTTGCACAGGAGATCAGAAGAGGAGGCAACAGCAGCCACTTCTAAGGTGAACATGCTCCCCAGATTCTTCTGGGTGACACCCCCTTCTCCCTGTGAGAGGTGGTTCTCTTTTGATAGCACAGTCAGTTTTTGGCAGACTTTCTGTGTCTCCTTGTCTGCAGTTGTGGCTGGAGGTGGAGGAGACTTTCTCTACTGGATGTGACAAATCAAAAGGAGAGGAATGATAGTGAGAGGACTAAGGTATTCAGCAGAGCATCTATATGCACAGCTGAAAGGTTGCAGGCAATTTAAAAGTGGTCTTCATTGGTTTGCTTAATGGATTTGATGTGGACGCTACTGGTAAAAGTGGTGTTTCTCTTTGCAACTTAAAATGTTGGAATTCCTCCTGCAAAAATCATGACTACCAAAAACAAAAACAAAAACAAAAAACAAAACAAAACAAAACAAACAAACAAACAAAAAACCAACCAACCAACAACAACAACAACAAACAAAACAAAACAAAACAAAACCAAAACCAAAACCAAAACCAAACAAACAAAAAAACACACAAAAAAAACCCCACTACGAGAAAGTTACTACCAAAGTTGAAAGGGTAATTATAAAAACTCCTTATACTTCTGTCTTTTTCTCTTGATTCCTCTAAACTTTTTAGTGTTTCATAGCTGACATGGAATCACATTAAATATCCGATTCCAAATGTTTTGAAGATCCCTAGCTGTCTCTTTGGCCCATCCAGCAGGTGATTAGGTATGTTTCAGTGTTTCACTTTGTGATGCCTAATTGACTTCAAAGCTTAAATTTGATTTTTCCAAAATGAGCCTGCAGTTTATTGGCTTTGAGTTGGGGTAGGACCATGGATGTAGTTGGGTACCGCAGACCAGGTGATGAGTAGAGATTTGCTAAGTGGGTTCTACACCACCACTGACTTTAGCTCTTGATTGCTCACTTTAGGCATTTCAGTACTGAACATTGCTAAATACCCATTAAAATTTGGGCCACAGCACCCTCTTGCTTGAGCAACTGTCCTGCTATTGCAGCAACAATCTCACATTATTGGCAAAAGGTATTTTGTGAGATGTACGTGAACCCTGAAAAGTCATTATAAAAGTGAGAATTCCTACCTAGAGCCAGACTACCTAGACCCAGAGAGTGTTCACATCTTTCATTTGCAGCATTCAATGGATTAACCACTATGGACTTACCATGGTCTGTGACTGTAGAATAAATGCAGAGTGAGGACTACAGATTTTAACAAAGGTAAATCTGATAATAAACCTGATACAAGAGGAAATTACTTTAGACTGAAGGAGGGTAGATTGAGATTGGAAGAAATGGTTGGCTGTGAGGGTGTTGACACCCTGGCACAAGTTGCCCAGAGAAGCTGTGGCTTCCCCATCCCTAGCAGTGTGTGTGGCCAGGTTGGACAGGGCTTGGGGCAACCAGGTCTAGTGAAAGGTCTCCCTACTAATGGCAGGGGGGGTAGAACAAGATGATCTTTTAAGGCCCTTTCCAAACCTTTCTGTGATTCTATGATTTGCCACAGGTTAAATGGCAGTATTTCCTGCTCCACTAAGAAATTTCATTTTGCCGTTGTAAAGATTGGAGGTTTGTTTTGTTTTGTTTTGTTTTCTGTTTTTTTAAGCAGCTGCCAAAGCTGAATAGTGACTGGTTTGTGGCCAGTGAAGAACAAACATGGACTGAATGGAACAGCTGCACAAAGATGTTCAACATAATAGGTAATGTGAGTCTTTAAAGAAAATCCAGTGCCATCAAAGCCAAAATACAAAAAGCTCTTAAAAGACATATTTGGAAAGGACAGATGGAAAAAACTCTTATGAGCTGTATAACAGGATCATGTCAATCAGCCCAGCAGCAATGGCATATAGAACCCTTCACACAGGGGCAAAAAAACATAACCAGAACCAGACACAATAGTGATATGTCCAACTCCTCAGAAAGAAGGAGAGAGTCAGGGTGAACAGTGTCTTGGGAGGCTGAGGACAGGCAGAAAGCACAGTAATTATAGTGGTGTTTTATCTCCATAAAGCTGGAGTTTGGAAGATATAGGAAAGCATAATTTCAATACATTTTTTCCCAACAGATCTGTTAAAAATACATTGTTGAGCTTTCAACCAGTCCTTTTCATATATGGTAGAAAGAAGGTGATAATTGAGCTGTCCAAAGAAGGAAGTAAATCTTCAGAGTCCAATAAGTTCTCCTGTGTATTTAAATGTTATTTTGCCACTAGATGTCCTGCCTGCCTCACAGAGTAGGGGATGAGCAGCTTTCCCTGGTGAAAAGCAGAAACCAAGGTGGAAATCAAGCTGTGACAAAACCTGCTCGTGGTTTTAATTCCTAGGGGATTGTTTTTGATTAATAATATTTTTTAACACAAGGAGTCAGTGAGAACTTTCTCATCTGCCTCTTTTTCAAGTGTCACAGTGTGAATAAGACCCTTGCTGTCATCCATCACTGGTCCTATTTCAGAGCACTTGTTTTCTATCTTGATATTTTGATTCTCTTCTACATCCCATCTCCCTGGTGGTCTCTTTGCTCTTTTCCAGGGAGTTTGTTCTCCTTGGATCTCATATGCATGAGTGCTGTAGACTAAGAGCAGCTCACCACTCTGTATTTCCATTCATTCTCGGCAAAACTGAGAGTCTTTCAACACCAGTCTCAGTATGTTTCCCACAACAGTTGGGGACAGTGTCCAAATGCAAGAAAATTCCAGGGATGCTCAGAAGCCTATCACAGGGGAAGAGCTTGGAAGAAAATATCAGAGTTCGTGTTTTAACAGACTTCCCTCAAGACAATGGTGAGAATTAGAGAGTTTTCTCCCCTTTCCATTATTTAGCTCGGTATCTCAGCAGCAATTATCAGAAAGGAAGTGCTGTACAGGATAGGTGGGGCTTTGACAAACAACTGTATGATATAAATTCTAGGACTGAGAAAAATGGTCAACATATCTTCTGAACAAACACGACAGCACACTCAGCCAGAGGGTAATACAAGTAGCTACTGGATGAGAAGGTGGAATCCAGAGCTTGGGCTGGTCCCCAAGGCTGATATGGCATCCCAAATAACAGAGCTGAGAATGGGAGGATGTGTGGGTGTCTCCTCTCTTTACCTGCTCCCACTAAGGGAAAAGCTGTGCCTAAAACTGATGTCTATCTGAGTGCAAATCCCTTTTCTGCTTTCCACATTTATTCTCTTTGCTTTCTTTATTATGACTTGAGTTGGTGGCAAAACTTGGCGTAGGGCTGAGAACTGTTCTGAATTGCAATGGAATACTTTCCCACTCTGTAAGGTAATGCACTGAACATCTCCACTCCTCAGTTTCACCATCTTAATGCAGAGAATAGCAACAGTGACCCAAAGAGCTTGTGACAATTAATGCTTGACGAGTCCCAGGGGACAGATATGACACTGTGCTGCATGATCTCCTGTGGCACACCAAGAAAACTAGCAATGTTTTATGTGCAAACAGTGCTCCAGCACCGAGACTGTTTCCAGGAATCAAATAGTCAAATACCATACAAAACCCCCTGTCCTTAAACCTCTGATTTTATCCACAGAATTAAGTGACTTTATCTGTGCTTTTTCCCAGAGAACTGATAATGCCCTTAGCACTTAAGAGGAGTTACATGAGGATTTTTCCTTTATCTGAAGTCTGGTTGAGTCTAGCTTAATTATCTAGCTTGATCTAATTCATCGTCCAGCTCATTGGCTTTCATTTGGTGGTTCTTACAACATGCTCCAAAACCTGTGGTGCCTGGACTCCTTTGATCATAGATGGAGACAGGATGTTACAGCCACAGGCATGAAGACACCGAATTGGCTCATTGCTTTGTTAAATTAGAGCAAAGAGCTGGAGCTGAAATGGGAACGGGGTACGCTTTCCCTAGTCCCTGTGAGCTCATCCATTCTGTAGCTGATTCCAGACAGATGCTGATGGGCATTGTGCAGGATATTTGAATGCCTGGTTTACTGACAGAGAAGGCCATAAGCACAAGGTAAAGGGAGAAAGACATGGGACTGAGGTTTTTTTAAAAACATCTTCCTTTTCCTCCTCATAAATAATATCGCCGATCAGGTTTTCACTTCACTCTTTGTCTCTCTTTCCTTCCAGGCAACATCTTGAGCTCAATCTGACCCCTTGACCCTCACTCCTGTGGTAAGGCTGGACTAGCATTCACTGATGAGGCTATGGCATCATTGCTCTTTCAAGTAAATAAAACTCCCTGGCTACATCAATACTAATAACCAGTGCAGGTCACGGCTGACTGTAGAGTTAAATTTTACACAAGGTCCATGGAACAGCTTTGGACACTCCCAAACTGTCCTGTTGACAGGCCAAACAGCCTTCCTGGTGATGAGAATGGACATGACCAACCTGTTCTGTAAAGAAACAGAGATAAATGATAAAGGTATAGAACCTTGCATCTCATCTGGCCGTCAGGCCAGGGGACAGACCTTGGCAATGCCCATTTTTTCTGGACAACTGTGATGCTTAAATGCCTGCCTTAGAAGATGTTCTGCTAAGATGAGCTGCAGAGGTTACAGTTTTTATGTGTTTGTTCAGTTCTCTTGCTTCATGCATATTAAGTGTATTTAGGAACTTAATCCTAAAGGAGGAAGGGGAAAAGTGAAGAAAAATCAGAATAGTATTTATTGGATCACTTTTACTTGGGGCTGATGTCACCAGCTTTCCAAGGACACCTTGCATCTCACGACTTTGCTCAAAGCATGAAGTCAAGGAGTTTGGCAGCAGGTGAGCAACCACTCCCTCCTCTCTGCTTTACAACTGTCCCTAGTTCTTCATTCCAGGAGGAACCACTGAACTGAAAGTGGGAGATCCTATCCGTGGTGGATGGTAAAGGAAAGGACGCAGAAAAGATTTTGAGTAAAGTTTACAAATGGCTTCTCAAATATCCTGAAATTAAGTGCTCTGTTCACATTTTCTGTATTGTATTTGAGTCAAACCAGAGATGAGATTTCCAAACTGCAAGTAACCTTCGGATAAATCCAAAGTACTTTATCCAAGTACTATCCAATTTATCCAAGTACTCTTTGGATAAATTGACTTGATATGAAGAACTTACCTGGTGATTCCTGGGACAGCATTTCCAAACAAAGCAGGTAAAACCCCTTTCCCAAAGCTGAATTTTGTTTCTGTAAGAGCAGCCATCAGCCCCAGCCAGCTCTAACATGACACCACAGCCCAGCATTCAGCTCCCACTGAACAGCAGTGCTCAGTGAAGCCTGGCAAGCACCAGGAGGAAAAGAGGCCCCCAATATCAGACAGATGGGGAGCTGCAGCAGCAAGTGCAGAGGAAGCTGTGAAGATGCTCTGAGGGCTGGAGCCCCTCTGCTCTGGAGACAGACTGGGAGAGCTGGGGGTGTTCAGCCTGGAGAAGAGAAGGCTCCAGGGAGAGCTTAGAGCCCCTGCCAGTGCCTAAAGGGCTCCAAGAGAGCTGGAGAGAGACTTTGGAAAAGGGCCTGGAGGGACAGAACAAGAGGGAATGGCTTCAGACTGCCAGAGTGCAGGATTAGATGGGATATTGTGAAGAAATTCCTGGCTGCAAAGGTGGTGAGGCCCTGGCACAGGTTTCCCAGAGAAGCTGTGGCTGTCCCATCCCTGGAAGTGTTCAAGGCCAGGGTGGTGTGTCAGTTTGGAGACGAATTTAGGAGAAAAATGCTCTGAAATGAGAGTTTCCTCCAAAAAGAAGGACTTCAGTAATCCCTTTTGCCAATGATGGAAGTGAACACCAGTGGGTGAAAGTGAAAAAACCCCAGTTTATTAAAAAAAAAAGGGGTTCACCACAAGGCACGGAAAAGGATTGAATAAATTCTAAACATTGAAACTTACCCTCCAGCTGCAGGTACACAGCAGAACAAAACAGCTCGAAAATACCTGTGGAAGATCTACATGGGCTGATGGCATGGCCCAGAAAGCAGAATGGCAGCTGGCCCCTTTGGTCTCCTGGAAGGGAAAAGAAAAGGAGTTCATGCAGCAGCCCAGAGCAAAGCTGATGGGAAACCTGTTGATCCTCTAGCACTGATATCCTCCTCGTAGCAGGTGAAGCTGGTGGATTTTGGTGTCCTTTCTCCTGTTGGTTCGGCTTCTCTGAGGTCTGGGGTTCTGAGCAGCCCCTGCTGGCTCCCTGATCAGAAAACCAAGCTGAAAACAGTTAAAGAAAACAAAAAACCAACCAACCAACCAAACCAAAACAAAAACCCCCAAAGTGACAATAAAAAATCCACCAAAACCCCCCCAAAAAACCAAAAAACCCAAAAAAACCCCCAAAACACCCAAAACAAAAAAAAAAACACCCCACACCCCAACCAANAAGAAAACCTGCTTCAAGCTAGCAAAAAACAATCCAGTAAAAGCAAGAATGTAACAACCCAGTCCATGGCGCTGCCCAGTACCTCTGGAAAGAGGCCATGGATAAAACCCACGCAGGAGCCCAAGGCTCCCCACCCCTCCCCCGGGTCCATCTTAAAGGTTCAGCAGCCATTTCTGGCCACAAAGCAGATGATTTGGGAATAGAGTTTCATCATAAAATCACCCCAAGACAGTTGGGTGTCGCTTGGAGCAGCCAGGTGTAGTGGAGGGTGTCCCTGCCCATGGCAGGGGATGGAACTGGATGACCTTTAAGGTTCCTTCCAGTCCAAACCATTCTGGGATTCTATGCTTCTATGACAGGCAGAGGGAATAAGGAAGACGGGACAGAATGTTAATCAAAATGGCTCTGAGCCCATTACTGCAAACTGCATCTTCTCCCAAAGCCTTCTTTTATGAACAAATACACGTGTGGAGGGCAGGGAGGGGAAGTTCAAAAAATAGCAGCTGCATCTAGATTTAGGATACATCAGATTTCCATTTGCTTGCAGTATACATGTGTTTTATGATGCCAGGAGCTACCCATGCCAAGAGTCAGTGACATATGGACACACCATGTGCATGACATTGTCATAAACTAAGGGTGATCATTATTGTTATCTCACTGCAGACAGGGGCTGGTGCTGTATAACTGAGGCAAAGGGAAATCGTCCACAGAAATGCAATCTGCATGGCTGAACATGGTTAAGGAGGAGACAGCAGGAGGGACAAGTGAGGCATTCCCAGAAGAGGGTCAAAGGACTTTGTTGGGTAGCCAACTTGGGGCAGATTTGCTTAACCCTGGTGATATCCTGCTCTCCCTTTTACTGTGGGAGACCACTAGATGACTACCTTGTGCTGGACTTAAGCAGGTGAAAACTACTCCCACCACATCTCTTACAGAGGAAAAACTGGGAAATTCCAGGCCTGAATGCCCAGCTGACAGCTTGTAAGATACACAGCTAACAATCAGCTTCAAGTGTGAAGGGTGAGAATAGAAGGCTAAAAGAAGGGCTGCCTGGAGTGCCAAACCAGAGAGATTATTTCAAGCGGATCAAAGGAAAAGGAAACAGAACCTGATAATCTGGGACAGCCCTTCTCCAGGATGGGATCTGCTGGGCTGTGAGCTCACATCTGCTGGGAGGCAGCAGGAGCCACGGGGGCTGAATGTGTATGTGCTCTAAAGAACAGTCCCAGAAGAGGCAGGAGACAGCTGTGCCCAAAGTCATCTCTAGCTCTTATTTTGTTTTAGAAGAATAATAGTTCCTTTGGAGATTATTTTGAGTATTGTCAAAATAAGCCACTAAGCCATGGAGCAAATCCCCACCTGGCCTTACTAAAGGAGGTGATTTCACTACAGTGAATAAAGCTGCTACAGCTTTCCTCAGAGGCAGCTGTGAAGATGCTTTTCAGTGAGCACGACTCGCACTATGAACTCCCACTTTTGGTCTCTGAGTTTGGGAACCATGAGGTGGCGCAGTTACCCTGGATGTCAGATCACAGCTAGCTACACACTGGCTAAGTATCTTCCCAAAATACCTGCCCACTCCCCGGCTGAATAACTACAACCAGATATTAAGGAGCTGCTGCTTTATGCATGGTTTATCTGCATCACCTCACCCCTCTTAAGTTTTGCCTTGCAGGGGGTCAGTGAGGTACCGTGGGAGAAGAAAGCACAATCAGGCACGTTGTGCTCTCGTGTTAGCAAGTGTGCCTCTTGCAGGGATCCCTTTCCTCTCCTTTTCTTAAATAGGACTTAAAAAAAAAAACAACAGAAAAACTAACTCCAAATGCATTTTATGCTTACCCCCAGGAAAGCACTACAAGGACATTGCTTGTTTTATTAGTGAGGCAGCAGGATGCAAACTGAGTGACAGAGACCATGTGGCAGAAGATGGTGGTGGTGGATACCCTCCCTCTGCCTGCCCCATCTCCATCACTGGGAAGAAAGGCTTGGAGAGCTGTCTGCTGTTTGTGAATGGTGTTCTTTGCTCTCTGTCTCTGAGTCCCTTTTGGGCTTGCAAAGGTGTAAGTCCAGGGCCCTGGCTGATTTCCAGGGAGGGGAAATGCACTGAATACCCTCAGGTTCCCCCTTGGTTTCAACTGGAGCTGTTTTTTTTTTCTTGCTTCTTCTCCCCAGTGATTGCAACGCTTTGCTGTGTTCTCACAGATTGCCCCAGAGCAGGTGCATTCCAGTGGAAAATCTGCATCTACTCATGAACTGGGACACTGCACATGCAGAGAGGACAACCTGAATCCTGTGTTTCACATGAGCTCCATCCTGGGATTAAAAACACTTTGGGATACAAAGAGCATTTCCACCCTGGGATGCCGTTTTTGCTCATGCAATGGCTGCAGCTTCAGTCAGCCTAGAGTTTGCCTTCCTGAGCTGCAGCTGAGGCAGATGGATCCTGTCCTGCTCCTGGCACTCAGCACGGCCATCGTGCAGTGCTAAATGCACAGGTGCTGTGTGGTGCCACGCAAGCACCACGCCCTGCCAGGAAGCTGTGGTATTCTTCCCCTAGAGCATCACAGATCCCAGGTGTGATATGACTTGAACTCACACTCCTGCCTCACAGGCATATTTTGCTTTGTCTATAAATGCCCTTCCAGTACTGTCAGGGGCTGATTCTTATCACCTATACACTTGAGAGATCAAAACAGCCATGAAAAGGCACCTCCAGACTCTGCTGTGAGTGCCCTGCAGCCTGCCTTTCCTGGCCACATTCCAGCACAGGAGAGGAGCTTTCTCCTCTGAAAGCACCACACCAGCAGCATCTCCTTTCTTGGTCAAAAGTGCAGATCTCCAGCATGTGACACAGACCACTGCTGTCCATAACAACCAGAGGGTGCAGATGCTGCTTTTGGCTCCAGGTGCCCCAATTAGAGCAAGGACCACAGGGGCCACTTGTCTGAGCATATCCATCTCTGCTGAAGTGCTTTGCAGTTGCCTTCCAAGCTCAGTAATGTGGTCACCATATCTCATCTCAAGCAGCACCTGCTTTTTGGCAAGGGTTAGACCAGAACCATGACACTGCTTCACTTGACAAGCACTGCACTGAAGCTGCAGTCTAAGCCTTGAACATAGCATTCCTCTGGGCACCTCAGAAGTCCACCTAAAACTGTGTGAGATCTAAATCTCTCTTCAGAGGTGCCTTCCTCCACTCATCAGGTGCCCAGAGCTCCTGAAAGAGCATGCATCAAGGTGCAGTTAATTGTATTTAACATTTTCTTCACCTTCCAAAACTGCTGTCCACCTTCCCTCAGCAATCCATATGATGCTGGTTCCAGGACCAGTTACCCAAAACCTAGCAGGCCTCCCTGTTTGGTGGGCTGAGATGTGGAGATATGATGCATTCAGTCCCCTGTTTCATCTCTGGCCTTGAGACAGTGCATTGGGATCAAGGATGGGGACAACTGAGACAGCAGGAACCTGACTGCCCTTGACACCTCTGGCTGGGGTGCACTCAACCTGCCCCCAGAACCCCTGATGCCCAACCCAGGCACCACATCTGCTTTTGCTATCGGCTCCTGGCGGTGAGATGAGCCCTGCAAACCTACACATTCCTCCTTGCTTACACATCACAAGCTTTGTTTTAATCAAAGGAGGCCCTGATAATTATTAACATATTTAATTATTTTTACTCTGAGTCACTCAGCTCAGGCGTGGAGTGATCACAAGGATTGCTTTACTGCACAGACCCAGCCCTGGAGCATTTGCACCACCAAGTAATCACTCTGCAGACAGAGCACTCATTGATGCTGGTCTCACAGCCTGCCTTCCCTCCCAGTTTGAGCTGCTTTTTGCTTTCCTCAGAAGCGCCGGCCTTCACAGGAATGAAATCGGGCACATTCAGACAATTTCCAGGGATAAGACTTTGCATGCTGAGGTTGGTGACTCTGGGACAGCACTGGCAGGGAATGATGTTCATCTGAGCTGTGGTCCAGCCCTGCACCTCATGGGGAGTGTTAGTGCATCTGCCCTCCTCAGAAGCTGCATCACCTCCCAGGCTCTGCAGTGAGTTGCGTGCCTCCCACCAGCAACGAGGGCAGACTGCAATTAGTGGTGCTTGTCTGAGGAAACTCACAACTCTGCACTTCCACATGATTTATGAGGTTCTCCAGCCTGGGCTGGCCTATGGGCTGCAAGCATTCCTAGCCTCAGTGGTTAACAGTGAGGCTACCTGGAACTGTCTGTGTGGTTTTCTCCTTTGCTGTTCATCGGGACTTTGGAGGGAGGTGCTGCCCTTGGAAAATACCCACCCTCAGTCTGTAAGGTCTGGGCAGTTTGGATGGGGACCAGACCCAGGTGTTTGGGGGGCCTTTGCATTGGGGGGCAACTGCACCATCCTGAGTGAGCTTGATTCCTGCTGACTCCTGTGTAACCTGGGACTTTCCCCCTAAAATACAACAGGGCACTGTGATGGTGGATTTGCATTTGGACAATGCTCTCGGGCACGTGGTGTGACTCTTTGGGATGGTGCTATGCAGGGCTGGGAGTTGGACTTGATGATCCTTGTCACTCCTTTCCAGCTCAGCTTATTCTCTGATCTGGGGGTCTGTGATCCCACAGGACTGCCTTGGTCCTGAGCATTCAGGAGAACTAGTGTGGCTTGTGGACCATAATTACTTTAATTCTCTGTCCCACCAGTGGTGTAAGATTGCATAAGCCAAATCTGTAGGTACAAGGAAGTTGTGGAGGATCTCAAGGATGCACAGAGGAGGCCTTGGCATGGCTGGGAATTGAGCAAAAATCTGCAGACTCATACAGAAGATGCTGGCCCTTGCTGAAATACATATTTAAGAATGAGTTTTTGGTTAAATCTGCTCATAAATATTTACAGAGAAAAGAAGATGTGGAAAGAAGTTTCACAACCCAAAACCTTAACAATTTTAAACAAATTAAATCTTTAATGAGAACCAGAACACTGATGGTTCATCAAAAGTATATAAGATAAGGGTCAGTCTCTGCTTTCCCTTGAGGAAAAAGCTTGGAAAATAGTGATCAGGCTGTTCCTGTTAAGGTTAGGCTCTTGCTCAAAAAGCCCCTTTGTTTTAAAACCTGCATTTTCATTAGCTCTAGTATTAGCAGCACTTCCTTTGTCTTGGCTGATTTTACTGCAGACTCCAGGAAACAGAGCTGGTGTCCTGCTATGTAAAGGTTTCTCCCTGTTTATAATCTTGATCAGGAATCTGTGTGGGCAAGTCCTTGTATTTTTGGTGTTGTCTCATTGCTCTGAAATTTTTGTGTGTGTCTTGCAGCAGTCCCCAAAAGCCACATGGCCACAAGCTGCTTATCAGACCCCATCAGCACGAGGTGCAGGGGAGGGGGCAGAAGATGTGCTGGAAAAGGCCATGGGAGGCTGGAGAGATGCATGGGAAGAAGCACCCAGCATCCCAAAAGTGCAGGAGGCGGGAAGAAGCATCACCTGTTTGCTTCAGTTGCAGCAGCTGAGCATCCTCTCAGGACATGTCAGGATCTCAAAATCTCTGCAGTACTTGAGCCTGGGTTATTTTAATTCAGGTGGGCTGCCTGAGCTAATTCCCGGCTTGCATGAGCGACTGTTCTGGCAAAATGAAATGCAAGACCGTGAGTGGTGGCTCTCTCCATGCTGCTGCTGCTGAGACCTGTACCAACACTGCATCCTCCACCCACCACTGCTCCCCATCCCCTCCTCAAACAACCAGACACTGCTCCTTTATTGCACAGCCAGAGCAGGGAGGGAAAAAAACAGAGCAATTAAAGCCGAGAATATATTAAGGCAGAGAAAACCACAAAAATCAGTGCCTGCAATCCCAGCAGTGCTAAACCCATCTGCTGACTTCCCTTCTGAAAGCAATCTTGACCTGACCTGGCTGGGAAAAAGGCTGTAGTTGTAACTTCCCCATCATGAAAACACAAAGTGAGTTATTTTTCTGAGCATTTGATTGCAGAGCTTGGCACTCAATTCATTCCCCTCTACAAAATAACAAAGCCAAGATGCTGCAGGTAACAGTCAGGCCAAAACGTCTGGGAGTCTCGATTCCTACAAGTTTTGGCACAGTAGCTACTTCACACACAATTAATTACTCCAGCACCAGATTATACCTGTGGGCTCTAATAGAAGTGATAATAGGAACCAATTAAATTAATTTATATTTACTTTGTAAGCATATTTTCCTTTGGTAAATCTTTGCTTTAATTTGACAGATTGGACTGCAGGATTTTGTTTTTATTGAGAGATACAACCCTAAAATCAGAGGATGAAATCCAAACCTGTAGAGCTAGGAAATCCCTCCCTTTCAGGTTCAAAACCATGTGTGACATGCAGTTTAAAAAAAAAAAAAACCAAACCAGAATGTATGCGTGTGCCTGGACTAATAAAAGCAGACCATGAAATATGTGGTGAAATGCCAGCATGTCTTGCTGGAAGCTCATGAGCATGAGCTGGGTTGGAGCTGGTGGTTAACACAATGTTCATGCCAGAGCTTGAAACTGAGGTAGACTTTGGTGTCACACTGGGCAGGCTCACAAAACAGCTTGGGTGGGAGAGAGCGTGGTTCAGTGTCATCTGCTGACAGAAAACTGGCTTGCTAAGGGCAGCTGCTCAAAATAGGATGGTCCCAGGTTACGCCATTATATTTTGGCATGAATCTTAAATGGTTAAATACTTTTGTATTCCAGTAGCACTGTCTCCTTCACGCATTTTGGATGTCTCTACAGCACATACCTAGGAACAGCTGAAAGCCTTTGTGTCCCTTGGGAATTCCATACACAGTGACTCAGAAGTGAAAGATTTATAGACCATTGCACTACCTAATCCACATCTCAGGGAACAGCCCTAATAAAGTATAGCACCAGTCAAGTAAAGAGTGGCCTGCCACAGACAGAGAAAGCCGTGAAACCTGTGCCCCAGCGTGGGATGCTGTAGCTTTTTACACCTGTTAGCCTTCCCTATGAAAGGAATGAGGGACCTGTCTTTACAAACAAACAGTGGGGTCTGCTGGTAGGTAAAACTAGCACTGAGAGATAAAAGAAACAATAGGAAGGATTCCACTGATTGATGAATGGAATGAGGGAGATTTGTCTTTACAAACCAACTGTAGGTCTGCTGGTAAATGAAATTGTATATTGAGAGATGTAAGAAACGATGGGAAGAACCATGAATTCCAGGAATTAAAAGAAAAAAATTAAGGGGGGCCTTATACATTAGAAGGGAATCTTAGGCATTAGGCATTCTGGGAAGTCTGTGCCTGGGAAGTCTGTGCCACCTCAGCCAGTGGGGAAAGAGAGAGGGAAATGCAGCCGGGAAATTGGGATAAAAAGGAGGCTGCGTCCTCCAAAAATCTGAGAGATCCCAGGGG
>VZTR01012088.1:183400-204110 GCA_013400775.1 Chaetops frenatus
CCTCTGGTGGTTGCGTATATATTTTCCTAACAAGATGTATCAGAAACTCGGCATCTGTAGATGGAGTTGCGGGACGTCCCGGCAGGGCAGGGGGTGCAGACCCTACAGTGTAGCGAAACTCGGTGCAGTGGCAAACAGGAAATGAAAAAATAAAATAAAAACTGAAAATAATAATAATTAAAAAATAATTTTAAAAAAGGGCTGGGGCTGGGCAGCAGCAGCCCGGCTCAGGAGCAGGGCAAGGAGAGGCTACCTGGGAGGGGAAAAAGGCTTGGGATCCTGGGCTTTTGCCCTCAGGCACCCCAGCAGATGGTGAAAGTCCTTTTTTTAGTGAGGTAGGTGTTTATAAGGTCCCAGTTCAGTCACTGCTCTCATGAGCAGGGGCTCAGCCCAAGGCAGAAGTAGCAGGACCGTGCTGGGCTCCAGCGGCAGCAGCGAATTCCCTTCACTCTCCTCCTCTGATAAGAAAAGTCCAGCCACACGCCCTCCTCCCCTGAGCTTGGCAACTCCTTCTCTCTCTATTAAGTACCCGGTCATTATTGTTCCTTAGCAACAAAAACCGCGGGAAAATTCCCTAAGAGAACAGAAAAACAAAAGGAAAAACCCTAACCTCCAACAACAACAACATTAAATGTAGCAGAGCTGGGGATGCCCAAGGTGATAGCGTGGTTCTGTGACTAAGAGAACCAGAGAGAAATTTATTTGCACTGATAATGGTGGCCTGGACATGTGCAAGGTGGAAGCAAATGCATGTCCTCATGGACTCTCACTTTTACTTCATGAGGAGGAGCTGGGCAGAAGCCTCTGCCTTCCTCTGAGCTGGCAGGACTGGGGGTACACAATGGGGAAAACTTGCCTCTTTCTTTCTCTGATGAGTGAAAGGAAGCTCGCTAAAATTGCTAAAGACGCTTTGCAGACACTTCAATGCCTTTAGAAAGCCACTAAGTTTCTTTTGGGCTCTGAAAATCTACTATTTCCAATGTTGCTGCTTTCTCAGCCTAGCATAGTATGTGGATTTTATAGAATTGCTACTCAATTTTCACCCTCTGGATGGTGATTTATGGATTCTGTAAGAAAGATTAAACCCTCTTCCTCTCCTTGTTAGTGCTGTTTTACACACTTCACACAGATCAGTGCCATAGCACTTGGAAGAGTTTCTTGGACAAAGTCCCATAAAATGCAATTTTCTCTTCATTTTGGATCTCCCAAGCTTTAAGTCAGGGAGATGTGTGGCAATCTCATCTCAGCAGACCCCCAAACAGAAAGTGGAGAAGGAGTGAAAAAAAAAAAAAAGGATCTGTAGGACAGCACAAGGATGCTTTTCTGGTATATCCTAGTGGGACAATAACATCAGGCTGTCACAAAGTGCTGGATAGGTCCCTGTTTTCTTTACCCATGTAAAGGTATGTTGCTCACTCAACAGAATACTTGGGAAGATAGAGATAAAATCATACAATCATAGATCATCCTCAGTTGGAAGGAACGCACAAGGATCTTTGGGTCCACCTCCTAGCCTTGCACAAGACACTCCAAGAATCACAACAGATGCATTTGTCAGGCCAGCAACCTTGTTTGCTCCCCTCCAGTGCTGCAAAAAACCTCCCAAACCAAGGAGACAAAACCACTGTGTTAAGTGAAGGACATGCTGCATCTTTGCAGTCTAGACTTGCCCAGACCTGTTTGAGGAGTTTTCCCTTTCTGACCCATCGTTTTCCCTTTTAGGGTTCAGCTTGCTTTCTGCTGGGGACTGTGATGCAGAATGGTCTCGCCGGCATTGGCTGCTACATTCCCACAGTGCTGGGCTGTAGATGGGGTCAAATGCTGGAAGCCAGAGCTGGGCCCTGAGCAAAAGGCACCAATACTGATCTGTCTGTCCCATGAACCACCTGCTGGTGACCTGTCATGGAGGAAGCTGTGGGTGGTCAGGGTCCTGAATCTAGAGGAAGGCTCTGATATGTGGTTCCTCATCCTCAATGAGACATTTTGCTGCTTTACCACCACACCCCACGAACCTTTGTTATACTTGGCTTACTCTTCCACCAGATGCAGGTTTTCTGTTTTAAAGCAGAACTTAAAAATGAAAACTATGCAAGGAACAATTTACAGGCTGTGTTACCGCTGGGCCAGGAAGTGAGGGCCTAAAGGGCTGAACTTAGTCCCTGCACAAATACTCCAGCTCTGCTTTTCACCTTCCATGAACTCCATCGGATGGATTGTGCATAGCCTCTGTCTACTGCAGTTGAATTTGGACATCCTTTAAAGCTAACCTGGCTGTGCCAAGAGAACTCTAGAAGTGAAACTACGTGAGCCACCATTGCTGGAACATACTCAGCAAGCCATGAGAATATCATATTATCATATCTGTGCCCTCAACCCTTCTCCATCCTTATTGGAAACCTCTTCTGAGCCCTGAATGAGCTTCTTCCTCTGTCTCCCTTCGAAAACTAGTTTCTGACTTAATAATTTTAGGAGAGGAGATGATCTTATCATGAAACATGAACATTTTAATACTGTCAAATGTCTCCACCAGACAGAGAAATGAAACTTCTGGGTTGTTTGAATTCTTGTCTCTTCACCCCTCACCCTTTTCCCTCATGTGCATTGACCACATCAATAAAAGTCTACTTTTTAAGTTGTCCAAGCTATTATTATGTCAACCTATTTTAAAAGGCCCTTCAAAAAAATGAAAAGTCACAAAAAGTTTCAAAAGCTTGGAAAAAAGCAAATCTCATGGTAGATCACCTGCTTCACTTACCAAGGGAAGGGCAAGAGGAGGCTCAGAAAAGGTGGAAGTGCATCCTCGGGAGAAAAGAGCCAGAGGCAACACAGCCTTGCAGTCTATCAGAGGTCCAAGGCTGGAACCCAAAAGCAGACACATTTCATTTCAAAAAAAGCTTTAACGGTGGGAATGATTAGGTGTTGAAACAAAATACCAATGAAAGTAGTAGAGTGTTCCTCTTCAGATATTTTCAAATTGTGAGCAGATGCCTGTTGGAACACAGGTTTCAGCCAAGCACAAGTTACTGCCTTCCTTATTGGAGTATGCAATTTTATGGTCCATATTATATGGAGCTCAGAGTAGATGATCTTATAGCCCACTATGACTTTAAAATCTAAGAAATAGGTAGTTCTGGATCAAAAAGAGCCAGGTTTCCTCTGGATTTGTATTTTGAGGCTGAGTAACTCTGCTCCCTAAGAAGACACAAAATCTGACTGAAGGCTTTCTCATTTTATAGCTGTGCTTTTAAAAAAGCAGACTCTATTTTCAGGTTGTATTTGTCTGGCTTCAAATGTGGTTATGGGTCTGGCTCTCTGCTTGACTGACTAGAAAGCCTAGCTCTCAGGGGGATACCAAACAAAGCCTTTTTTGGTCTCTCATCTCCTGCAAGAGTGGTTGAGCTTGGCCAACACAGTCGGGTGCTGTTAGAGTGGGAATGGACAGACATGAGCACACACATTCTCACAGTCTGACAGAGAGAAGTTTGCAGTAGCTTCCTTTCTTCAGACTAAAAACAGAGAATGATAAAAGTTAACATTAAAGGAAAATTTTTCTCTTCAGAGGGAGGCTGATATTTTTGAATACATTCTTTGTCAAAGCAGTTGCCTCTGATAGCAATCAGATGACCTTGAAGATCTTGTCATGTTAGGGTTGTACACTAAATATTTGTGTTAGCCTGACTTTATTTATTCTTAGATTTATAAAATGTGAGAGCCAGTCAGTGCAGGAATCTGGTCCCTACTCAGTTTTCATGAGAGGTTGTCAGCTCACCCTCTTTAAGTAAAAGCTAAACTGGAATTAATTGTCTACATCATCTAACCCAGTTAGGATTCAATTAGGAGCATTTCTGGGGTGTATTTTAGGAGTTAGTGTCTGTCAAGATTTTACCTTGCATTAAACCTCCTGTCTCTGTGTCATGCTGTGTAGAAAAGCTTAACTCTTTGAAGGAATCCACCTCCCCTATCTTTCACCCCACACCCTCCCCAGTCATAAGGGTGAGCTGATTTTTGGCATGTAGCAATAACAATTTGTCAGGATGCCAAGTTCAAAGCTTCTAACCTTCTGCCAGTGTGAAGCCCAAGACTGAGGTCAGGACTAATCTCAGACTTCTGACCTTTCAGTCACATCCACCATTTCTAGATCAGAGGACAGAAGTGGAAGAGCTTATTTTGAAAGGTTTTAGATTTCAGGTGAGGTCAACAGAAGATTTGCCCAGATGGAAGAAATCAAGTGGATAATATGGCACATATTAGGGGAGATGAAAGGCATCATGTAAAACAATCTCCTCCTTAGCCTAGAAAGGAAAGTCTAACTACCAGGGTCACCTTCTGGTAATGGCAAATAAGCCCACACCATCAGAAAATGTAGCAGAAACCAGACACTGTCCTGGAAAAAGCAATGCAAGCTTAGAAATTCTGAGTGACAGGCTGGGATTTATAAAAGCTCCCAAACAGAGTGTGCTCCAATCTCTTAAACTGATGGGATTTAGGTGCCTTGGTAGTTTTGATAATCCCATGAGACATCTTTTTGCATTTTGAGCAGTGTGAATATCTTGGTAATCCCACTGTGGGGGCTTGATTTGCCACATTTTGAAAAACTTTGAAAAATAAGGGTCATGTGGAAATTAAAATATTTGGTCACTTCACCACTACACAGAAAGACATTTATGCAGCATCCAGCCCACTTCCAGCTCAATAGCCATCAACAGACCTGGTATTGCCATGTCATTTTGCAGATATGTGTTCCCAGCTATACTGGGAGCCCATAATGGGCTTGGGAATTAAAACCAGATTTCCTGACTGCCATCTCTGAGCCGTTGATTAAATGGAAAAAGCATCGAGAAACAGATTTCCATTTCTGAAACCACTTCTTGGGGAAATGACAGGATTTTTTGGTGAAATTAATTTTTCTTTAGAGGAAAGAGGGGAAACCCCATAGAGATATGACAGGAGTACTCCCCTCTCCAAGTTTCTCCTGTATGCCCTCTTGCAGCTCTTCTTACACCTGGATTTGCCTCAGTGATGATGCCTGGGAGGAACAGGAGCACTAGTGAGTCCCTTGCTGGGGATACACCCCTTGGACTGGCAGTGGGATGTGTTGGCATTCAAGGCTGCATTTCATCTGCATACAAGACTGCATCAGAAGAAGACCATGTCCTAGGCTAAAATGATAAATTATACAGAAAATAAGCCAGTGCTGCCTTTTAAAGAATAATACAGAAGTTTTCCTAATCGGGGGTGACAGATACGTGAACACTGGTGAACAGAGATTTCATGGGCACTTGGAAAGAAATCCAGCCCCAAAGGATATTTGTTGCTCTAGCCAATGCACTCTGAAAGGTCTTGTACAAGAGATCTCATTTTCCATTCCTTGGATACTTTTGTTAGTGTTTTGGATAAAGACAAGTATCAGGAGATGATGCTGTCAGTCTCTGTGCACAGGATTTTATCTGGGCTTAGCTGGGCTATTTTCAGCTCAGAGTGGATAACTGCTCTGTATGGGATTACCATACATGTGTTGCATTTATTAGTATAAACATAAACGTTGTTACAGGCATAAATCAAGTTAAAATTTAGACTCTTCCAAGTAAGTTCAAATGTGTATCTGTCTGAAGCTCTCTCTTAGATTTGTTAGAGGCTGCTCCTGCAGAGAAAGGGTCCTGGCTCTCTCACAAATGCCTGCTTGATACCCACCTTCAGGGACAAGGACCCCAAAAACCTTGCTTCAGTACCATCAAGTTGCACACCTGCACCCATAAGGTCTCAAACTCGAGTCAACCAGGCCAGAATAGCCTTGCCCACCTGTCATGTACCATGTTTTCACAGACTGCAGACACTGTCAAATGACAGGGACTCAGTCAGATCTCGGTCTCTGGCTCCTCTGCTGGTTCTGAGGGCCCTAGTACCTGGTCATTTTTAACTGGATGTATGGATTTGGTTTTATACTTCCTCCTCCGCACAGGGGCAAGCGCTGCTGGCTGTGACTGCCCTTGTGGTTTAGCTGGAGCCTGGATGGTTGTAATATCTGTTGGTTCTATGGCTGCACTATCCACCTTTCCCTCTGACTGCAGGTGGTACTGCTAGGCAGTGTCTACAGCCTCTGAAGCAGGTTTCTGTGCAGCATTCCTAGTCCCTGGGGCAGATCTTGAAGCAACCTCATCCTGTCTTTAAATGCTGAAAGGACTCTATTGAATAAACTTAGCAAAAACCTCCTCAAGAATACGGTATCTTCAGCATTTAGAGAGAATTTAAACCCTTCAAAAGCTGTTGTGGTAGGCCTGAAGAAGTGTTGGCAGAAAACACCCCTCTGCATTCCTCCCCCCACAATAGATACCATCATTAGTGGAACTCCAAATTAGGCTGATAGATAGATAGCCATGTGCACACATTCAGAAAGAGGTTTACAAGCACTGAATTCCTCACCCAATCGACTTATTCTAGAGACTTGGTAACAGTCACAGTGGCCTTAGTTTTAAGACCCATGTTTAGATAACGACCTACAAATGGAAAAAACGTAACCATGATCATATACCGAGGTTACCTCACGAACTGAGGTAAGCTGGACCACATGGTGATGCCTAATAAGGTTTCTATATCCAATACACAAATGGGTCACCAAAGAACTGTTATTCTCTTTTCACCCTTTCCTCTTGAAGCCCCACTTGGGTGCCAATTAATGTCTTGGTTTAAAAGACAAATGTCTGCCAAGGAAGGCAGGGACCTTCCTGGAATGGAAAAGAAGACTCCTCCCTCCAGATTATTATAACTCCGAAAATTATTGTGCTTCCGGGCAAATATGTAGGAAAAGGTTCTTTACTATAAAATATATAGGTATCTGAACAGAACAAACAACAAAACACTAACAGAGGTTTCCCACTGGCTAAGCAGTGTTTCCCCGTGGTGTCATTGCCATGCTGCAGAAGTCCGCAGCCAAAACCGTCTCCGCTCCCAATGGGGAAAAGACTGCCCACCCCCAGCTAAGAACTGCCAAGCCCCCCTTCCAGCCCCCAGCCCCCAACCCAGTACAGTGCTGTGCCAGAGCAGTTGCCTACTCCTTTCGTTCCTTAATCACTATTAACCTAGAAAGCCAATCCCTCCTTCCTTTCCAGTGCCTCCCTGACAACAGCGGGAAGAAATTCCCGTAGAAACCTAACACAACAGTATCAGAGACAGCAGGGTACTTCATTCAAGTGTTTTGCTGTGCTTTTGCAGGCTCAGGCTAGAAAATAAATCAAATTTTGTTACAGACAGAAGGAGACATGAGAATGCTGCAGACACCTCCCAGACCATCCCTGTGAAGTCTGATTTGAGCACCTTCTCCCCTGACTTCCAGCCTCCAGCTAGAAGAAGTGTGATGCCTCTTTCGTGAAAATTACCATCCATCAGCAAGGAGTATCACAAGTGGTTTGTATACAACTCCTACACTAATCAAGGCATTCTTGTGGATAGATGAGCTCATCGTGCCTCAGGCAGACGACCACTGGACTTCCAAATGAGCAAAACAAACAACCACCTTTGCAACTGCAATCCAAAGAACCTTCAATCTGCTGTAGAAATAAGACCATAAATTATAGTGGAAACGAGTCTTACCAGGAAATATGTGTTGCTGTGTCCAAAAATAACAGCAATAGCACTTGAAAACAAAGCAGTTGACAGGAGAGGGTGTACTAGTCTAGATATGGATTTTTGACTCAAGTTTTACTCATCAGATTTAAGTTGGAATACTAACAGAGTGAAGAGTGGTTTACCATTGGGAGCAGCTTGAAGTCCTGAATCATCAAGGAACAGATGGATATTCCATTGAGACATTGCTCTCTAGGCTGATCAGAAAGACCTTCTTGCCAAAGAAATAAATACAAATCTTTGGGGACAATTAATTCTTTATATAACCCAAAGGTGTAATTTTTTGTTTGTCTTACAACCTGCTACATTTCTCTGCATTTCACTCCAAATGCACGGGGACCCATTTGATGTAGCCTATTTCGCCTGGTTGTTCTTCTTAAAGCTTTTCCCAGTGGGAGCACACAGACATCTTTCTTACAGGTGTGGTGTTAGCTACAAAAAAGGCACATAGTTAGATGTGGCAAATTCTAGTATATTACCTGAATCCATTTCTTAGCAAGAAATTACGTCCTTTACGTGCATAGCGTGCAATATATGGACAGTTCCATCTCTGTGGCATCCTGTTGCATTCAAATTCATGTCACTGTTATATAACAGCAAGTGGTCTTTAGTCTCTCCCTGTTGCCAAGTTGTTTTTTGCCAAAATACTGTCTGCCTTTGAAAAGGCAATCATAACATATTAATGAGATAGAAGAGAGAAAAGTCCTATTACAGAAAATTAATATAAGGACATATTCTAATGGAAATCCTCACCCAGGGGAAAAGCAGTGGGTGATGTTCCCACAAAGCTATGACTGAAATCTCTACTTGTCCTTCTTCTTTCCCCAGTTCTTGGATCATTGAAGCCACTTACAATATTAATATTTTATTCATATTTTTTGTTCATATTTGCTCAGATGAAAAGGAAGAGGTACAATATCCTCCAGTACAGATGTGTATTTCTGGATTGGTTTTCCTCAGAAAATAATTTGAACTCTTTTTAGAAAGGCAAGCAGAAAGGGATTTAGGTTTCTGCATTGAGGAAAGAAAAGTGAGGTACTGAGTTCTTATGAATTAGCCTAATTTGATTTAAGCAGAACAGATTTTAAGAGCGGAAATTAGAACCTATCATCTTTTTTCTTCCTCAGATGTAATGTAAGATGGAAATGAGAGATATTAAAAAATATCTGATATAACAGAGATGCTGACAAAATTATTCTTTAGTCATGATGCTTATTATTATATATGGCTTTAACATCACAGGAAGAAAACCCTCCTGCTTATTTTACTAATTTTTCAAGTTCCAGAAAATGAACCATAACTGTTGTTATTCAACCAGTTTCTCTTCATTGGAAACCTTGAGCACTTCAATTAACTTCCTTTAAGGACCAGTTTTTAAATCTGCAAAAACACATTTCTCTACCTCAAAACAAAGAGCCAGACTTCAGAAAGATCACCTCCCCAGCTCTGAAAAATATTTTGGGAATTTTATTTTTTTCTAAATCCTAGACAATGTTTGAAATGTTAATGATGTTTATGTGCTTTGAGCAATATTATTAACAAGACTGCTACAGAGATACCAGAGTGGGAAGGACTGGGAGAACTGTGTGCAATACTGTGTTGTGTTAGTGTCTGCCTAACTCCAATGATGACTTAATTTATAGAGGCAAAATTACTCATCCCATAGCAATATGTTTGGCACAAGAATGAGGAATTCACGCTTCTGTAACCAAATGCACTAGCGAGCAGCAGAGGCATTGGGAAGGCTCATCTGAGTAATGTTTGCTTGGCTTCACTTTGGCACCCATCTCCAGCTCCTGCTGAGCCCATATTAAATGGAGCAAAAAAAATCAAACTGTTTCATACTGACTTCAAAGGAGGCAAGTTTTCACAGCTCCCTGGTAATTTCTAACAAGCTGTGCCTGCAGCAAGTCCCTTCTGGGTCTGGCACAGATGCTGTCAGCTCTTCTACCAAAAAGTAGTAGCCTATGACTGGTGATGTATAAAATGAAATATTGCTCCTTTTTTTCTTGGTTTTCCTTGTTTGATGCAAAGCCCGCTGTAGGTCCCTTTGTTCTCCACGAGAATGGAGATTAATCATTTTTATAATGAAGGGCAGGCTTGAAGGACCTCCCTCTGAGAAGAGCAAAGGTGACTGCAGAGCAGGCTGCAGGAGTGGTGGGCAAGTGGTCTGGTTTTTTTTCCTGTTGCTCTTTGCTTTTATATCATGAAGGTCCTATTTGGGTCTGTGCACTGCAAATCTCAGCCAGGCTGAAATCAGTGTTTTCACCCACTGAATATCAAATTGCTTCTGCTAAGGATCAGCATTCAGCACTGCCACCAGGCATTTCACAGCACATTAATTAACCTGGAGAGCTAATCAATACACCTCCTGATCCTGGCAGTACTGCAGTTCCGTGCTTTGGGCCATCTCATCCTGAATGCAGCCTGACATTTCATGCCAACACACCAAGAACCCAGGCCTCCTGCAGTGCTGATGGATAATGCAGGATCTGGTAGAGCCCGTGGTGACCAAGACAGCTCCTTGTGGAGCCTCAGAAGGCCTTTTGTAAATGTGGTCCACAGTTCCTGCAAGCTTCCTTCCTGTTGCCTGGTTGGCAACTCTCTGCTTCGTGCAATTGGGTTGCTGCCCAATTCAGGGCAAAGAATCCAGCACCAGCTTGTCAGCAAGCAGCTGTGTTTGCCATGTGTGTGCATTACTTGGTGTCACAGAATGCTGTGGGGTGAAAAGGGCTTCAGAGACCATCTAATCCCAACCTCCCTGCTATAGACAGGGACATCTTCTGCTAGAACCAGGTTGCTCCAAGCCCTGTCCAACCTGGCCTTGAACACTTCCAGGGATGGGGCAGACACAGCTTCTCTGGGCAGCCTGTGCCAGGGCCTTACTGCCCTCACAGGGAAGAATTTCTTCCTGACATCTAATCCAAAATTACTCTTTTTTAGTTTAAAACAATTTCCCCTTTTCCTACCACTATATGCCCATATAAAAAAAGCTGCTCTCCCTCTGTTATAAGCCCCCTTTCATCACTGGAAGCTCTAAGCTTTCCCTGAAGCCTTCTCTTCTCCAGGCTCAACACCCCCAGCTCTCCCAGCCTATCTCCAGAGCAGAGGTGCTCCAGCCCTTGGAGCATCTCCATGTCCCTCCCTACTCTGGACCTGCTCTAACACGTCCATGTCATTCTTATGTTGGAGACCCCAGAGCTGGATGCAGAACTCCAGGTAGGGTCTCATGAGAGCAGAGTAAAGGGAAAGATTCAACTTCCTTGACCTTCTGACCCACCTCTGTTTCGGTGCAACCCAAACCTATCAGTGTACCATTCCCAGAGTCATTGCAATACTGGGGCAATGCATGAAGCAGAGAGAGCGAGCTCCAGGTCCAACTCCCATGCCCCAAAGTCTGTTTAATACAAAATCCTCCCATCAAGGGCATATCAGGCATTAAACTTCTAAGAACAGATGCTACACTTGGCCAACACCAGCAGACCAAATCCATCCTTTCTTACTGCATGATTCCTTCAAAGAGTGGATAGAAGCAAGTAGATGACCCAGCTGGTAGCAATACTTATCATGGTCCGGTTATTTCTTAGCCTGGAGCTTGTGAAAAGAAAAAGCTACAGTAAAGCCCTTCAGCTCTCCTTCTGCTGATCATTGAGACTTTTCATACAACATCAAGCTCCGTCCCTTGCTGGGACGGGACCAATTCATAGGAAATTTTGTATGCAACCCAAGCAGCCTTTCTTCATTTGGCCTTTTCTGTCCTAGACTAAGTTGCTTCCACGACAGCTACATCAGCTGCCTGAAACCAATCCCCCACCCCCAACAACCAGCAACACAAACCAAAGGAAGTCCCTGGTGCCAACAACATTTAAAGACTCCATCAGAACTATAAAGTACTGTGCTGACTGTGCTGCAAGGCACGTGTCATCACTCAAGGTTTGCAGTAGGGTAATCAAGATCCAAGCTTAGAGGCAGATCATTCACGTTCTGTCCGTCGATGGCCTTGAGAAATGTGAACTTTTTAACAGCAGGTAGCAGCTGCTGGAGGTTTTTCTGTTAACGTGGAAAATAAAAAAGGTACAGGAGGAGTGAAATTATTGCTCCAAAATGGACTGCCTTCGTTCACATACTGGCTGATTCCATACATCCGTATTCTGCAGTGCCAGCTCTTCTTCATACATTGTATTTCCATTTGGCTTTGCTCCCCAGTGTAAATCAGCCAGAGTCTGGCACAGTGCTGGTGTCAGGTATCAGCCTGGTGCTTGGTTTCAGCCCAGCTCCTCAAGGTTTACCATAAATAAAGACAGAGGGAAGCAGCAGGTGGGTGTCATTTCTTCCCCAGACCCTTGGCAGCTACCTGGGACCCTTGTGAGAGGGTCTTCAAATACTGTTGGAAAAACCCTCCATATAACTGCAATAATTTAAATAAGGAACTAGCCTGGAGAATATCAGAAGACACACAATCAAGATAGCAATGTTCAAAGGTAATCGAAAACACAACTATAACGCGTTAGAGTTTTTGTGTTTTCATTGTTGTTTTGTTCTTTGCCAGTTTAGGATTGGATGGGAGGCTTATTCCATAGGGGAAACCCAGAGTATGCCTCAAGTCTGGGAGGTCAGAAGGCATATGATGAGTTTCTCTTTCTGCTGACTCTTTCTTCTTCACACTGTTTTTTTCACTAAGAAATAAAAGAGCCTGAGGAACACCTCTTTCCTTCTCCATGAAGCTATCATGCTTTCCATTTCCTACCAGTGATAAATTCTTTTGTTTTCCCCATAGGAAATTAGAAGAGAAAAACTCAGAACAGTTGAATAGAAGCAAACATAAGAGCAGATTTTCTTTTTCCATTGAAAAGAGGTTTTAAATCCCCCCCTAAAGGTCTGTTAACTATTTTATCACCCTCTTTGCAATTAACTCCCTTTTTTTTCTTTGAATTAATTAACACACCTCATTCAACTCTGAGCATTTCCTAGCAGAGTATAACCACCACATAATTTTGTTGCTCCTGTTCCAAGCCTGCAGAAGACCTGGTGTGATGGAAATCTTACCTGCTAATCAGTAGCAGATTGGTGTGTAAGGGAAGTTATCTCCACCACAAACCTAGCCTATCAAGACCTGTCCTTAGAGCAGAGCTGGGTGTGAAGATTTCTGTCCTGCTTTGTGCCTCAAATGGGGTAGCAGATGTGGAGAACCTCTGTGGTTCATCACCACAGAGATGGGCCTGCAAGGTTATCTGGCTGCTCATGTCTGGCCTTGAACAATTCCAGTGATGGGGCAGTCACAGCATCTCTGGGAAACCTGTGCCAGGGCCTCATCACCTTTGCAGCCAGGAATTTCTTCCCAATATCCCACCTAACCCTGCCCTCTGGCAGCGGAAAGCCATTCCCCCTTGTTCTGTCACTCCAGGTCCTTTTCCAAAGTCCCTCTCCAGCTCTCTTGGAGCCCCTTTAGGCACTGGCAGGGGCTCTAAGGTCTGCCTGGAGCCTTCTCTTCTCCAGGCTGAGCAGCCCCAGCTCTCCCAGTCTTTTACTGTCTCCCAGTGTCTCTGCAGGGGTAAGGGAAGGCTGGTGGTGACAGTAATTTTCTGACCTACCAGAAAGTGGATTGGAGATTCATTTCCCACCAAACAACACTGTGATCCTGTGGTCAGTTTTGGATACAGATGTGCAGGTTGGTAGTTTTTAATTCGAGCCATAGTTCTGACACACACATCACAACATCCTGCAGAGGGTAAGTTATTTGAAGGAGAGAAGAAGTATGTTGTGGAGCAAGGTATGGGGCAGAAGATGACAGCTGTCTGGCATTCACAGGCAAGGGTGGATGCAGGGAAGTTAAATAAGAGGCTAAACCCATTTCCTAGCATTAGCTGAGGGATAGGACAACTGAATAGTTGTAAGATGATGGCTTTGCCAAGCACAGTTTGTATTGTTATAACTCTTCTGCAGTTGAACAGTCTGGTGTTATATGTGGTTGACAGAGATGTGAAAGGTTTTGGTTAAACCCACTCAACTCCTCTCTGTGTTTCAGCCTTTTCTTTGCTGTGCTTCAAGAATTTTTTGCCTTGCTCTGTTTATTCAGCCAGCTTTGGTTTTTGACATATTTCCTCTGTTTCTTGCCACAAATACATCCCTGTTTAAATGTCAGGGCTGACGAGGACATTATCAGTCTCAGGAAAAAATTCAATGCACTATAATAATATGCCATGACCTGGCATGTTCTCACCATGGCAGTGCATGAACAAGAGCATCAGGAAATAAAATAATTAGCTTTTACAGTACAAAGAAAAACAGAGATTCTGAAGGGAAGTGAATCTTCAGTCTCCAGTACAAATCTGATTTAAAACTCCAGTTGCCTTTTTTACTCCTTTCCTTTTAAAGGGTCATGTTTTCTCTCTGAGGGAGGTGGAATGATTTCTGAACAGAGAGAGACCAAAAATTAAAATACTTGAGCTTTCCTTTCAGAAGAGACAAACTCAGAATACTTGAATAGAAACAAACAAAAAAGAGTAGATTTTCTTTTTCCACTGAAAAGACATTTTTAATCCCCCCAAAAGGTCTGATGAGGCAATATTTGTCCATGTCTACTCTGGGAGTTTAAGTCAATATTTGCTGGAAGTTAGAAAGAGATTCCTGCTATTGATCCACATTTGCTTGCTCTGGATTTTTTGCAGTTTTCCCAAGGGATTTGTTCTTTTCCAGAGTCTTAGACAGGACGTGGGATTTCTCAAGGCTCTGATCCATCCCTGGCAGCCCCTCTCACTTCAGCTCAGTTTGCATGGCACAGTCAGGAGGTCAAAACAGGGTCCTGCTGGGTAGGGTGGACTGAAATGTGAAGGAGGGCTCTGGATGAACCCAGCTGAGAGCAGAGCTCAGTCCACACAGCTCTTGGGTGGAGGGTAAGGTGGTGTCCCCACTTCAAAGCACCTGGCTGGACCTGCTGGCTGGCCTGGGCACTGAATTGCCCATCTGCATCCTCCTAGGTCCACAAACTATGTGTCAAGACAATAATTTATAAACACTTGCCAGGAAGGAGTTCAACATTTCTAATGCCCTCATCCATGGATTATTTCTTTCATCTTACACATCTTTTGGCATTGTTCTCTTCCGTTCTGTTGGTGCTTAGAGTCTCCAGAGCACAAACACAAGCACAACAATAAGAGTTGGAAAAGAAACAGAATGATCCCATTTTGCTGACCTTAGTGCAGAGGACAGGCTTGAGACATCTGCCTGGAAGGTCTTTTGAGAAAAATATCCACTGCCTATGCCCCTTGTTTAATACTCTTCATCTCAATAAAAGAAAGTCCCAACTCTTTCTCAAAAACAAGAAAGCATTCAGCAGTTAGCAGAAAGTCAAAATTAATTTGTCTGTGAGGAAATGATTTGTCTTAAATACATGACCAATTTACATCCCAGAGTTTGTGTGCTCATTGGACTGTGCTGAGGTGTGGGCTGCAGCTCCTCCCTGATTTTGCACTGGAATATGTGAATATGGACAGACACACATTAAAACACCTTGAAGCTGGTTTATTTCCTCTGACAAGACCAAGAGAAAGCCCTGCTCTTAGCATCCCCATACCCTGTGGTAGTGAAATACACAGTTTAACCTGGTGACCTAGAGAAGACCTTATATTTGGGGATCTTGGTACAAAATGGCTTGATCTGGCATGTGTAGGGGCAGGTGAGTGTAGCACAGAAGTCAGGGGGCTCCTCAGGTTGGGAACAAATATCAGTGTAAGCACATCATAAATCCCTCTTCCCTCCCTGACTGCATTCAGTACAACTCCGTGGCATCCAAACCCAACCAAATGCCCTCTCTGGTACAAACACTGTAAATGTTTGATTGATTTAGGCTGTGAGGCTCTGGACTATTTCACAATACTCAAATGATTGTCTTCTTTTTGGTGCCTCTCAACATCATCCATATAAAGCAAGACTTGTCCCCTTCGAGATTTCAAAGAAGGAAGATGAACCCTTTTGGCAAAGGTGCTGGGCTGAGACAGAAATCAGGGGAAGTATAAACAAAGATGTGTGTGAAGAAAGGTATCTGGGAGTTAAGGTGAAGGGGATCAGCCAGTGCACCTCATCTGAGGATGTACCTCTGGAGTATGTCCAAACTACGTGGAACCTCCTACATTGTTGAACGTTGTCTTTAAGTGTGTCTTAAATTTGGCTTCAATGACTACTCTTGGAAATAACATTTAGGGTTTGCAGATGGGATGACTGACCGTGGGATGTGAGGGGCTAGTAGTGCACACCCGGTCCTACAGCAGAGTCAGGCTCACAGGATTGAGGAAATGCATAGTGAGGCAATGCCTGGCACAGAAAGAATCAGCAGCAGAGGTAGGACAAGAAAGAAACCCATGCCTCATATTTGCTGCACCTCGGGCAGATTTTTTAGTTGTTGAGTATCTCAAAAGCTCCACTTTGTTCAATTTCCTTACAGAAAAGAGGATTGCAGCATTTATTTATGCCATAGATTTTCACAACTCACATTACAAAATTAGGGGGTGGTCTGATTGTCAAGATTGTCTCCCTACATAATGCTTTTCACATTTGGCTTTCCTGCCTCTTCAACTTTGGGGACAGCTAAGGAAATTCCCACTACAAGTCAATGCACAAGGTGTAATACCCTTCCTGCTGCTGTTGTGGGCCTCTTATATGCATCACCAACACTTACCCCAGGAAAAAATAAGACTGAGAAAGATGCAGAAAGATTTTAATGGAGACTGTAAAACTGGGGGGACCTCACCATCCCAAAAAGCAAGGGATGACTGTGACCCACTCGTCTGTGGTGACAGCAGCAAGTTGTGAAGTGCTTTAAAGGACACGCTTCTCAGGCAACTCCAACACGAGGTCCAAACCTTCAGCCAGGGTAAATGTATGTGACTCCATGGCATGGGAGGCACTGAGAGCTATAAAGCACCTGGGCTCTAGGCTCAAGTCTCCCAGGAGTGAGAGCTGGAAAAGACCTGGGAGAATTTCGATCCATTCATCTTGCTGAGGCAGAATTGCTACTCACCGTGTATTTTCTACTGGTCCTATTTTAAAAGTAAAGGGTTGTTCCCCAAGGTGCTTTTGGGGGATTCTTTACAGCTTGCCTTGATGAACACAGTAAAGGCAATGACTGGGAAACCAATCAAGCTCCTTATGTGTGGAAACATGAAATTGGACCCACCATGAAGGATCCTTTCAGGGACCAAATGTCATTGCCTCCCCATATCTGTGCTGGGTTTGACACTAGTAATTTTCTTTAATTATTTTTGTGCATGGTCCAACTGTCCCATGTCTCCTTCTGTTTCTTCCTGTTACAACTTGGCATTGAGTGCTCCAAGGTCCAGGCTGCAGAAGGAAAGACAGACTTTACTGGTTTTTAAACATTATAAAGACAAATGTGGCCATGACCATGGTTCCACTCAGCACTGCTAACCCTTCTGAGCAGATGCAGTGGTGGCCATGAAAAGGCTCTGCAGTCAGTGAGGAAAGAAGCCTTCTTTTCTTCTCTGCATGAAAATCTGCACTACAAATCTATGGTGTTCATGCCAAAATCCGTGCCAGGCCATGTTGGCTTTGGGCAGAAGGGGTTTCAGCCTTCAGTCCTCATTTTAAGTCCTGCATTAGGCTCCAGAAGCAGGATCCAGGTCACATTGGGGTGGAGGACTGGGGACTTTTGGTGGTTCACATTGGCTGAAAGAAGACATATGGGGATGCCAACAGAAAAAAAAAACAACCCAAAACAAAAATAACAAACAATTTCCCTTCCCCTGCAAATTATCTTAGGAGGTCTGCAAATGAAAGCATGACAGGGAAAAAATGACCATCCTGTGGGTTCATTAAGGAATGAACCCACATAATGGAAAACCAGGGGGATTTGAAAGGACTCTGGGTTTGGCTCCATCATATTAATCAATAGCTAGTTTTGGCCTCCTGTAGCCTCCTTGACTGCAAAACAACCCAAAGGGTTTTTTTCTTATGCACAAATGTCACTTTGTTCATCAGTCAAAGGCAACTTTCTTGTGAGCCTGTTGTACAGAGCACAGCAAATCTGGAGAGGAGACTGAAATGAGAAATAAAGAGCCAAAGAGCAAGAATGAGAGGAGGTGAAATGTATCTCCCCCTGGAAACAGTCTAAAGGACCTGTCTGAGTCCAGCTTTTCAAAGGGCCACGTGAGCTGGCAGTCTGCATTGGGGCTGCTATTCAAAGGTTAAAATGAAAGTTTTGAAACCATCAGAAGACAAATCCTGAGTTTGTGCCGAAATAGTGGTGGAAAATTGTGGCATAACTATTCCTAAAATGCCCTGATTTTTTTTTAAAACTTTTTTTTTGAACTAAGTTGGATGGAACTAAGTTGGAGAAGCAGACACATTTTTAGGTACTTGTCAGCACTTCAAAGGCATGACACAATTCTTTGTAATCCAGTTTTCTTTTGAAGGTTTGCATGGGAAAGCTATGAATGAAAGCGTAATTCCAGATCAATGAGTTTCTGCTGCTCATGTGAAGACACACTTTGTGTGTCCTCTACTCATGTGGATATATGACTGCTTTTTAAATGTTGCTTTGGATCCAGTTTTTGCTGAAATTGTGGGAGTGTGTCTGAAAAGATCTTTTGAGGCAGAAGACCTGGGGATAAAAGCCCTTCCTGCAGGAATAGCATACAGTTATGCTGGTGATCGAAGGAGAAGCACATGGGTACACTCAGTTTTGGGATTTCCACTGCATCACTAAGTGCTGCCCTGTTGGTGTGATTCAAAGCTGGAGCCTTGGCTGCTGCCAGGAGCCACAGCAGGGTCCTGATGAAATCTGAAACTGGGCAATGAAAATTTTGGAAGCCTCAAAATATTGCTCCTGTAGACCCAGCTGAGCCTGGGCCTAAGCTGATGGAGCCAGGACTGCATCCCACCAGAGTGACACCTGAAGGGGCTACTTAGAAACAGAGACTAGACAGGAGTAAGGGAATAAAAGTGGGTATTTATTTGAAGGCCTTCCAAGGCACACCCTGGGGAGCCAGAGGCTTCTCTCACTGGACCCCAAGATGGACCCCTCAAGATGAATGACAAGTCATGAGTTCCTCACACTGTTATAGGTTTTGGTCCATTTGCATATTAGCATAAATTTGCCAATTAAAACTTTAGCTAATGATGTCATTCCCCCAGCTTACTCCCCCTTCCCAAGATGTTGGTTTACACACTCTGGGCCTAGGACAGTCTGGGTGTCCTTGGAGAGCAGGCTTGGAGAAGCTTTGTTGTGTCTACCTTAACATGAGAGAACAGCAGCTTACAGGCTACAAGGCACTTCAGAGTTACACACTAAGCACTACAGGATTTGAAAAATATGAAAGTTAAAATCCAAGGCATCAGGAGCATCCATGGCTTTCTAAGCCCCAGTGTGCAGGAACATGCAAACGACCCCCTGCACCACGAACACGCCAGACTGTTCAATCCGTGCTTGGTGTCCCACCAGCAGCACATAACACCTGGTTGGGGTGACACATCAGCCTGATCAGGGTCTCTTGCATATTACTGATTTCTGTAGAAATTTCAAAATTTCTATCCCATCAACTTTCACAGTCTCGGGTCACCCAGATCCTCTTTGCTGCCCCCACCTGCTCTGTGCTCCATCATCTCCCCAGTTCGCTTCTGTGCTGGGGAGACATCACCACATGGTGGGCCTGGGGTGGCAGGACCCTGTGGGGCTTTCCTGGCACCTTCTGTTGGGTAAAATTTTTTACTCTAATCCTTTTGATTCTAACTGAGGGATTAACTGAGTTTCAGGACCTGGTTTTAATGGGGCACGTGAAATAGCCAGGGAGTTGGTGTGTTGAGGCTTCCATGTTTTAGCAATCATATTTGATGATCAAGGTACAAAGAGGCAGGCATGGTGGGATTTATATACAGCAGGGTCCTTGCTGATTTCTCCAAATGGAGACATACAAAGTATTACTACCTTCCAGCTTTATTATACCTTTGCTAACCTTGAATGCTTGTTTTTCCCTTCTCCTTCTCCTTCTCCTTCTCCTTCTCCTTCTCCTTCTCCTTCTCCTTCTCCTTCTCCTTCTCCTTCTCCTTCTCCTTCTCCTTCTCCTTCTCCTTCTCCTTCTCCTTCTCCTTCTCCTTCTCCTTCTCCTTCTCCTTCTCCTTCTCCTCTTCTGTCTCCCCCTTTCCCTTTCCTTCTCTGTCCTCTTCCCTCTTCTCCCTTCTCCCTTCTCCCTCTCCCTACCCACTGATGGCAAAAAATGCAAGGTAAATCAAGACATGTAGAAGAGACAGGACTCTGTTCTCAAAAACCACACTTTAAAGCAGGTGACAATTGTCACCTAGGTGTAAATCAGGGTTTTCCATCCCTAGGGCTGTACAGATTTGCAGCAGCTCACAGTCTTCCCTGTTCCAATGCAATAATGCTCAGGAGTGGTGCAATACCCCTGAGTGTTACAAGAGTGAGGATGGAGATGGTGGGATGAACCTTTCTGTCTCTGAAGCTGGCCAGAACAGGGAGATGACTTTTCCTGGGATGGATACATTAGGGATCCTTTCATGGCACTTAAGGGAAGGGTAGGTAAATCAATGGTGATTCTTGAGGCTTGGACAGACAGGCTTAGTTTAATCTCGGCCTCTGGATGGAAATAGTGCCTGATTGGAAGAAGCCTCTGTGTGCTTCAGGGCTGGACATATCCTTTTACATATCATAGCACAAGCCCCGGCAAGGGATGCTCAATCATAACCTAAATAAAACTAAATAATGTAACAGGGAAGTATTGAGGCATAGATAAGCAGATTCTGGGGCAGATGAGCAGCTGGGTAGGACCCCATCCACCCAGCTCTTATGTGCATTTTCTCCAAGGCTTCTTTATCTTTCTAAAAATTCGTGTTGTGTGTGGACGAGGCGGGTCTAGAGTCCCAAGTGCCTGGCATCTGTGCTGGGAAGACAGTTTTCTGACTCCAATGGCTGTTCAAGTGGAAAAGCATGGCATCTCAATATGCTTCAAGCCCTGGGGACTCATTTCATGGCTGGGGTAGAAAGGGGGAGATGGGTCCTCGGCCCTACCAGCAAATTTCTTAGCTCTAATTTCTTAGCTCTTACCCAATCTTTTTTTTTTTT
>VZTR01012088.1:204142-247966 GCA_013400775.1 Chaetops frenatus
CTAGGTATCACCGGTTGGCTCTGAACCAAGAGAAGCAAAAGGATGATAGGGACTGTTTTAAAATTAGACATGTAAGGAGCCCTTATCTCCAGCTAGGCTTTATCAGACAGGCAGGCCAGCCTTATCCTACCACATAATCCCCTCTTCTGGAGGCTCTTGAATGCCAGCAACAACAAAAATGTGCTCTATAGGAACTGTTGCCTGAGGAAATGTGAAATATCACATAAGGGCTCCCCACTCCACTCCTCCCCCACCATCCCCCCGGGCCATTTTCACATTTTGTCAGGGGATAATCGCTCGCTGTGCAGTAGCTCCTTAGGAGAAGCTGAAGCATCTTCCTTCTTCACTTGGCTCACTGTCTGCAGGGAATGGGTGGATTATCCTGCTGGTAGCCTCCTTCAAAGAGCTCGTTCATGTCACCAGGGAGTGTTTCTGCTGTAATAATACTGATGGTGTTTCGAGCCTGGCCATATCTGATTCTTAATGTTTTACTTCAGATCAGGTGCTGGAAGTGTTTGATGTGGTGCCAGTCCAATACCAAAATGTATCCTGCAGAGGGACGGGCCGGAAAAGATAAATCCTACCACGAGATGAAGGTTATCTGAATTGAAACCCGTCTTGGGGTGATTTATGATGATTAGTCTATTCCCTGAGGGTCTGCTTTATGCCCAAAAAGGGGTGCTGTATCTTTAAGTGGGGAGTCTTGGGCCTTTCCGTGGGCTTTTCTCAAAGCCTCACTCGCCAGCTGTCCGTCGTGCTGTGTGGTCTGCGTGTTTGCTTGCCTAGCTTGGGGGTTTTTTTTAGCTTAACCAAAAAGTTTGTTTTTCCCTTCCCTGGTCTTGGCTGCAGCAGCAGCGATCCTTCGGTGGCTTTTCGGAGTGAGCCGGACGCTTTGGTTTTGGTCCGAGATGAAAGAGGACTCGGCTGGGACCAGCGGGGAAGCTGAGGGGCCGCTCCGGTTCGGCCTCACGTCTCGGGAAAAAGCCGAGCCGGAGAGAGAAAGCACGGCCAGCCCACCTGCTCCATCCTCTCTGAGGAGGGGAGACTGACGTCTGAGATTCGCCAGGTTCACATCTGTTTGCCCGAGCTGCTGCTTGAATCTCCTGGGGTTTTTTTGTTTGTTTGTTTGTTTGTTTGTTTGTTTTTCCCGAAAGCTCACGCGGCTTTATACCCACCACATGTCAAACTGCTATTTTTTTTTTTTTTCCCTTTCCCTGGCATTTTGGGGTTTTGTTACGGTGTGCATGTGTGTGTGGGGCTAAGGTCTGACCGTTCAATATTTAGCATATTTACCTTTTCCCATGCGGTGTGGGCATTCTGTCAATAAACGATTGGGGTTTTTATCACTTTCATCCATTAGTATTCTCTTCTTATTGGTGGAAGGGGATGGTTGTAACTCTTTTCTTCGAGGAAACACTCATTCCAGAGCGTTTTTTCTGCTAAACTTGTCTCTAAACTGAGACAAGACTTCAGGCCCGAATGGCCTGGAAATAGAAAGGATTTAAGTTTTACGCTTTGCCCTGAGGCATCTAAATAAAATCCTGAAACCAAACAACTGTTCCCCCTTACTTCATCTGCTTCTCTCAGGGCACCTCTAGTTTTGTATCATTAAGCCTTGCACTATTTCTCCTAGCTGAGGTGTCACATACATCCTAGAGCTTTCTCTAGCCTGAAAGTGGTGGTTTGAAGATGAGAATCAGTGCATTCACAAGCTTGGTTGATGTTTTTAATTTAACCCTGTCTGGCATCTCCTCTTTCAGATGCGCAGTGCGGGTCAGCAGCCCAGAGCCAAGCAAGGACTCAGTGGCTAGACTAGATGATGTGAAGGTTTTCATCTCTCTCCACTGAAAAGTGGGTTATGGTGAGTTTATTTGCTTACAGAGCAGCCCTAGGATTCAGTAACTTGAACTAGCATGTGTCCTTACCTGCTCTTCACATTCACACTCCCTCTGCTTCTGTATTTTTAATGAGCTCTTGATATTTTTACTTTTCCCCTCTCTGTTGCTGAGATGAGTCTGTGATCCACAGCCCGTGTGCTTGCAGCTAGTGGGACCAATTTCCAGGTGTCCTACAGCAAAAGTGAGGTAGGACCTTTAGGAAGTGCATTCACAGACCCCCCCCTGGCCCAGAGTCCTCAGCACGTGTGCCTTGTAAGGTGTGTTGAACATTCCCAGGGCTTCATAAACAGCTGTCAGTGGCTGCCAGAGAAGCTGCAATGAGAAATCTTTCACCCCTCCTGCTGCCTTCCACTCCATGTTGATACCTGATTGATAAACCAGCAATACATAAGGATATACATTTAATCCACAATTTCTCTTATTCACCTTTGATAATGGGTTGTCTCAGCTTGCACTTTTCCTTTGCTTTTTGAACAGTGTTGAGTTCTGCTTTTCCCCCATTGTTTATATATTGTTCTTTTTGCCAAGAAGGCTCAAAAATGCCTCCCCCAGGCTTCATGGGTAATTGTCTCATCAAAGCCCTAAGGAGAACAGGGAGAAAGGAGAGAGGACCTAGCCCATTTTGGCTACTATAAACAGCTCCATCAACATTCAGTCTTCAAAGACCCACTGTGGTTTCACCCAGAACCTGAAGACCTAATGTGGTCTCCTCCAACTGTCTCTGCAGTCAGAAGGCTTCTCCAGCAGCTGGAAGCACAGCCTCAGGACTGCAGATAAATGTCTTTACCAGCAGACAATATTTTGGGATATTCTGACAGACGGGCCAGAAAGCTCAGCTTACACGTGTGCTCCACCATTCTGCCATCAAGTCCATCCATGGGGGTTCTGCTTGACCATTCCTATCTATTCACCTCCTCCCTTATGCCACAGAGGAAGAGTACAAGGATGGGGGTCAGAGAAATACTTTATGTGCAGTGTAACCAGTACAGTTTTCATGGGGAATGTGAGAAAGGTCCTTGATATCCTGTTGGCATAGATCTAGATGAAGTGAGGGCTGCTGCCAGCCCCTGAGAGCCTTTTGTCTTCTCTGGAGGATACATAGTGATGTTGAAGGTTCCAGCACTGCAAAGAAGTTAGGTCCCTTGCAGGGGCTTTTGGTGCTGGAACAAACCCCAACAAATACCTAGATGTTGCAGTTTCAAGCTTTACTAACTGTATTCAAAAAGGGTGGGGACCTGACCTGAGGTGCATCAGCAGCAGGGAGAGGAGGGATGTTCTTGTGTCAGCATGCAAAAGGAAGGTGTCCTGCATGATCCACGTAGGAGCTTGGGAGGGTGCTCTGCACCCGTGACCTGCTGTATCCTAATCTGTCTGTATGTTTGCAGTTATGCCAGCTGCAATATTTACGTGGCACAGATGGATGCCTGGAGTCTGAGTTACTCCAGCAGCAGGAAGCCACAAGCCAGAGATAGGCATGGAGGGGGGGAGGTACATACTTGGCAGCACTGAAGTCCCCACAGAGAGAGGTACAGGCTGCCAGCTGCTACTGCAGTCTCTTTGCTGCTAGGAGCCCTGTAAAATTTGAATGCCATTTCCCTGCAGATGAGGTGACACTTTGCTTATGAAAGAACTACTTGAGCATGCAGAGACGAGGAGCCTGGCCCACCCAGCTTAGTGGGAGCTGCAGGATGTGCTGGCTTTGTGGCCAAGGGCAGCCTGTTTGCAGAGGTGAACATTGCTGGCATCCTTCAAAAGGATTCCACTGGCTCCAGTCTTCTCTTAATACCCACTTTGAGCTCTAAAGAAGTTAAAAATCTTTGGGCACATTCTGAAATGACACAGGGAGCAGAGCAGGCTCCCACTTCCCAAGAGCAAAGGGATGCTTAGACAGTGTGGGTTTGCTTCGTTGCAAGGATGTGTGGCTGGATCTCACCCAAGTGAGACAAAACCAGCTATGCAAAGTGCATCCAGATAGAAATGAAAGCAGCAGTGAATCATGGCTTTCCTTGCAGTTAAGGGTCTGAAGTGTCCCTCAGACTAGTTTGCAATGAATTGCACAGCCCATGAATGTGCAGTGAGCACCACCCCCTGCCAGCCCAAATGTTTGGTGACTCTGGCTCTCCCAAGCTATTCCACTGACATATTGTCAGCTGGTTTGGACAAAAGGCTCTGAAATTTTAACAGGAAAAACAATCTGCAGTTCTTGATCCTTCTGTTGAGAGTTTCAGCTGAAAATATGCTGCAACTGAAAAGGAGAAGACTGAAAGAATTTTATGTTGTCATCCCTTAATATGAATTGCACAGAGCTAACTAAGACAAGAGTTTTTAATGTCACAGGATTGAGAGTGAGAGTACAGTGCTGGACAATGTGGAGCTGCAGAGCTGAGCAGCTGGGACTGAATCTGCAGCACTGTTTGGGAGTCTCACTGTACCCTTAGACTTCACTGCTCTCCTAGAGACACTGATGAAGCATTAGGAAGCCACAAGACCCAGCCCTATGGATTCCAGCCACTCCATGCAGCAAAAATACAGTTCAAGGGCTCTTAGTGTCTTGCTGTAGCCGTGGCCTGATGGTGCATACCCTTGCCAAGGCCAGTGGCACTGTGGGCGTCTCACACTGAGAGGGCTGCTCATGGGAATGGCACCAGTGGGAGGCAGAAATGGCTCTACACACATGAAAAGGCTGATTTTAAGCCATTGCAGGTGCCCCTGAATGGGTGGAAGTTGTGCGGTCTGCAGCACAGCTGAACCTGCACCACTTTGCCATCATTTTTGATATAGCCAATGTTTTCTCCTATATGTCAAGTTAATTGTACATCTCATATCTCCTACTTCACATGCCTTTTGGACCAAATCAGGCCCAAATCTGGTTGCTGGTCTCAGGTTGAGGGACAGCTGAGGCACAGAACTCTCCTCTTTAATCTCTGTACTGGGAAGTCTTGTCAAACCAGGACCTGAGATGAGATGAACTTCATGCTTTGCTCTCAATATCTCATCAGCTTTTCAGCTGTGACAGGTGTGTGAAAGGCATAAATAAGGAATCCTCCAATGTCTTCAAGTCAAGCTCCCTTCTGTCTCCACTGAAAATAATAACCTTGTATGATGCAGATGAAACCTGTTTTTAAAGGTCATGCTGATGGCTTTGTTGTGCCTTACAGAAGCCCTGAAGCAGGAGATTTTGTAAGTGGAAATCAGTAGGAGCTGTAGATGGAAATTTTCTGACTATGTTGGCCAGAGGGGGAAGGCTGCCTGCACAGCTGATAAATGTGCCATCTGTAAGGGTGTAAATCATGGCTCCAAGGCACGACTGTAGAAAGCCTATAGCACTTTTGAGTACATTACCAGTTATCCATTCCAAAGGGCAAATCAGTTAATGGTTATGGGAAGAGCTGTTTCCCTCTGCTATGGCTGTGCTCCCTGGGTCTTTGTTGGGGTTTGGGTGTTCCTCCTTTTTTGTTTCTCTTCACCTGTGGAATTTTTTCCCCCCATCAGTTGCTAAGGGACCATAATGGCCGAGTACTTAAGGGGAACAAAAGAAGTGATTAAACTGAGGGAAACAGGTATTGTCCANGGGTGAAGAAATAACCTCATGTCTGGAGAGACTTCTCTAGATTAATTCCACTGTTTATGCTTCGCATGTGATCTTCAATGTGTGACTAGTGCATGACGGGAGGAGGAAGAGGAGTGGAGGAGTTCCCATATCCTGCAGAAAGAAAGGTGAATTGCTTTTCTCTGTCCCAGACTCTGGGTGTTGGACCTGGGCACCAAAATCTGCAGGTCAGAGATTCACCAAGACCTCCATTCCCAGAGACTGTCTGTGCTAGATGTTTAGGTGGCAAATCTGCAGGCATTGAGTAATCAAGTGATCATCCAGGTAAGCTGGTTTACTGGCAGACCTGGATGGCTGGAGGAAGAGCAACTGTGGTTGATCTGGAGCAGCATATTCTTCCACCATCACACCTACTGGAAGAGGCTTTCCCATGGCTGGGATTGTGTCGTATAATTGCTGTGCTGATGAAATGCTTCTAGGGTAGAAGAATGGCAGCTTACCCACATGGAAATGCATCCACATTGAGAGTGATGACTGTTACCAAAGACAAAGCTTGGCTGACTTGACCTGCCAGCAACGGATCTGCAATCCTAAACAGTTGGCTGCATTCCTGTCCCCTCAGCCATCCTACAGCAAATCCCCTCTCCCCCTGCAAGGCATGCAGGGTGGGTCTTCTGCTCTTTGCTGATGTCTTTGTCCAGTCTGCAGCAACTTCTGCTGTTTCCCTGCTTGTTCTGCCAACGTCTGCAGTAACACTTGCTTTCCCCCTAACTTTACACTACCTCTGGGTTTAGCAACACCTGGAAAGGTAATTAAAATCTCTTTTGCCCACCCCCACATTCCCAGGTCAGTAATGAGCAGGCTGTTTAAGCCCCAGGTTCAGCCTTCAGGCTCTCCCAGCCTCAAGAAGGGGAGCACAAGCAGACAGCATCACAGGGGGGAAAAGCTGATTTCTTAAATGGAGAGACAAGGTGTGCCCCTCTCTTGCATCCCCACCTCAAGTACAGCCTGAATCAGTGTGTGAGAGAACTCTAGGTATAAATGGTTGTGGGATCTATCTGAGCTGGTCCAGGGAGGAGTTTCTGGTCCACCAAGCCTGGTAAACAGTGACATAATTTCCACTAGCATTGGCTCTGTGGAGCTACAGTTCATCAGGCACCTTGATGGGAAACTGGTGCATTACTTTGCAAGACAAAACTGAAGGGTATACCTGAGCTGCAACAGTGAACAATATAAGTTACTGTGCATAGTTCTTTATGATCTATATCTAATGCAAATGCTGACTGTCTCCAAGGTAATAAAACATCACCCCCAGAGGACATAATAATAATTACCTTACCTGTAACAATTGCCTTAATTTCCTGTAGCCTGCTTACAGCTTAATATTTAAGGAACTATATAGTACGTGTTCATTTATAAACCAGATTCTTAACACTTATATAAGACCTTTCTAAATGTTAATCCGTCAATTCTCAGCACTTGAAAAAGCCTTAATTGAGTGGCAAATAATGAGAATTATCTTTATACCTTTGAGGATGGCCACAGAGGTCATGGTTATTTTTAACAAAGGGGCTGGAACTCAAGTACTTGCTTCTCATACCACAAGATACTATCACAGCCACGACTTTGGTGAGTGTAGGTAGGCACATATGCACCTATATTTAATATAACCAACGTAGAAGTGAGACCATGATGTGCAGATGTGACTCTGACATGAAGTAACAGAAGTTTTAGGGAATGGATAATCTCCAGATGTGCATATGTGTTCATATATACGTGAGGTTGGAGATAAACCTTATCATTTCCCACATCTCACTAGGAATATAGAAACTGTTCTTTGCAAGCAGGTTTGTAAAATTTAGGAGAAAACACGGACTTTCCCTTGCATCCGAGGCTTGGAGGCAATGCCAGAGCCATGACTGCAGTGGAAACAGAAGCAAACCTGACTTGAGAAAATAAGTAAGTGCAGCTGATTGTGTCAAATTAATTTCACGTGCAGTTGTCTTGAAAACAAGCAAGAACAGGTCAGAGCCATTCTGCCTGCAACAGATGTTGAAATTTCTTAACTAGTGGTCAAATCTCTTTGCTGATTGGTGGTCTTAGCCTATTGTTTGTGGGACAGGTGCTGGTCAAAATCTCCTCACTCATGACTGGTGGGGAAAGGAAAAAGCAGTGGAGGTCGTGGGTACTTGGAAGACACAGCCCAACAGTGTCTGATCACTTTCCCTTGCTCTGGATTGCTCATTTTTGGAGCAGCAGAGCAGTGCTGGAAAAGGGGAGGCAACATCTAACCAACTGTCCACGCTGGTTGAAAACCAGATATAAATGACCCTCGGAGCTCTACATTTCACTTTTCAGAGCAGATCTTGAAGAAAAAGACAGGGTTTGGAAGAGCAGATTTTACTCTTGTGGTCAACAGGTTAAATAAATAAAAAATTCCTGGAGGAAATGCTTTACTAATTAAGGCCAAATTGGAAATGGCTGGTTTACACTGAAAAGAGCTGCTCCAAAAAAAAAAGCTGGACTGCTCTACAATCACATGAGTAAGCACAGCAAAAACAGTTTAGCCTGGAAGGAGCTAAAATGCACACAGATAAAACCTTATTTTGAAAGCAGCAACAAAAGACACATAATTTATATCTCAGTCAGTGACTTCATATGTTTTGCAGAGTTTCTCCAAAATGTACTGGAAATCGTAATTCATTTTTACAATGCGTGAAATTAAAATAATAAATTTCAGGAAATTTTTTGCAGGAAAGAAAACTGTAAGCAGCTCTGAGGGATGAAAAGAGATTTTGACAAAGAGAGAGTTCTTTGGATCAGGCCTAGATCAGTGACAAGATGGACAACAGTTAATAAAAGCATGCCTGTTAGACATGCTGTAGCTTGAGTAAGGTGGAGCAGATCAGAAGCTGACTGCAGTGTCTCAGCATTTAGCTGGTTCTCAAGGAGCTGGGTGCTGCCTGGAGCCTTGCCAGTGCTTGTGATGGGAGCATGGCAGCAGCCATGGATGAGTCATGGAATCCTATAATAGAATCACAGAATGGCTTGTGTAGGAAGTGATCTTCAAGAGCATCTCATTCCAACCCCTCTGCCATGACAGGGATGTCTGCTGGGCCAGGTTGCTCCAAGCCCTGTACAGCCTGGCCTTGAACACTTTCAGGAATGGGGCAGCCACAGCTTCTCTGGACAACCTGTGCCAGGGCATCACCACTTTTACAGCAAAGAATTTCTTCCCAATGTCCCATCTTACCCTGCCTCTGGTAGTGGGAAGCCATTCCCCCTTGTCCTGTCCCCCCAGGTCCCTGTCCAAAGTCTTCCTCCAGCTCTCCTGGAGCCCCTTTAAGCACTGACAGGGTCTCTAAGGTCTGTCTGGAGCCTTCTCTTCTCCAGGCTGAAGAGCCCCATCTCTCCCAGTCTGTCTCCAGAACAAAGGGGCTCCAGTTCTCAGAGCATCTTCATGGCCTCCTCTGGATTTGTTCCAGCATCTCCTTGTCCCTCTTATGTTGGGGGCCTCTCTTTTTCTTCTGCTACTTACCTGGCTTCAGAAGCACTGCTGTTCAGTGGGAGCTGAATGCTGGGCTCTGATGTCATGCTAGAGCTGCCTGGGGGTGACAGCTGCTCTTACAGAAACAAAATTCAGCTTTGGGAAAGGGGTTTTACCTGCTTTGTTTGGAAATGCTGTCCCAGGAATCACCAGGTAAGAAGCTCTTTGTATCAGGCAGCTGATATGAAAAACTTACTAAAAGATGTGAGTTTCTTTCAGTTTGGAAATCTCATCTTTACTAAGACCCAAAATGTTATACAGAACCACAGCAAAATACTTATAAAGTATAAATGGTCCATGTCCTGACAAGTCAAGACAAAGAAAGTGAAAGTGGAGGTGTAGGAGAGATCAGGAATTAGTGGATGAATGGAAAAACAGCATTCAAAGGTCAAAACCATTCCCAAACCTGCATTTATCCAAAGAAATTATCTGTTGCACTACGAAGCTGTATATCACTTCTGGAGTTACTAATTTCCTTCATGGAGGAAGAGTTATTATCTCTGTGTGTTTCTGATCTTCTCCTTTATGCTGGAATATATTATGCATTTCTCATCTAGGGTAGCATTTAATTTTTTTATGAACACTTGAAAAGGCACAGGACAAAGCCAAGGAGGTAACTCTGGTCACTTTGTCTAGAACACAGCAGGTTCAGGCATTTGCTGGACTTCTGAGCTGTCAGTGGATTTGGGCAATGTTGTCCCTGTCTGTACCTGCAAGAGATGTGTTTTGCTGGAAGATGACAGTTGTAGGTGGGAGGCAACGAGTGCTTCTCTTGGACCAGGGCTGAGGGACACTTGGCAGCTTCAAGTATAGGGTTTACTTGACCCCTTTGTAATTTAAGCCACAAGTTGTTGCCTGTTTAAAACAGCCACAGCCATAAAGCCCTCTAACAAAACCAAAACCAACNCAACAAACAACCCCCCCCCCAAATCTATTAAATAGATGTCCTCCCTTTTGGTGCTGTTTAGACAAGAGACCACCTGTATCCTGTTCGGTGAGCTCAACCTTTCTTCAGACAAGCTTTCTTTGACACTTCTCTTTCAAGATACCCGTTCGTTTGTCTCTCATAACTGTGTGGTGTATGCAGAATAGGTCTCCTGAGTAGAAAAGTGACATTCTTCAGCTTGCTGGTTGCTCTGTGGATGTGATCATCCTGTGCTGCATAGGCACAGTGCTGGCTTGTGGGCACCTTAGAGTCCACTGGGACCCTTGGGTCTATTCAGCTGGCCCCAGCCTGGGCTGCTCTGTGGGGTTATTCCACCTCTGACATGGAACTTTACATGTATCTGCGTTAAACCTCTTGAGGTCTGGAGGCTTCCTGGGAGGGCAGCCTGTCCCATTGTCTAAGAACTCGTTGAGCTTAAGGACAACATCCTTTGGCAACGTCTGGTATCTCCTATTTGATCAGCTGGTCTTCCCTAAAGGACTCCTCACAGCTCTAAAATGTCATTCAACCACCTGCTGCAACATCTAAAAATCTATGTGGAGCTTTAACCTCTTGATGATTTATGGCTGGGATTGAGACTTTGTCCAAACTGTTGCTCCATTAGTATAAACCCTTCAGGCTGATGGAGGACTCTGCAAATTAAGTCTCTGACTTTTATTTAGACTCTGTGAAAATTGAGTTGCTCCAAAGTGACTTTGTCGTGGAGTGAGGATTCATGCAGATCAAGGGCTCAGTTTGTAGATCTGAATCAAAGATTTCCAAAATGGTTTTTCCAGGGGAAAAAGTCATAGGTGGATGATAAAATTGAACCAATTTAATGTACGTATCTTCTTACTGCATTTGCTTAGTGTCTGTTTGTGATGAATGTAAAGCAGACCCAATGTTTAGGCAAGTGGGCTCCCCTTTATGTGCTGGGATTTCATATCTACCATGGCCTGCTAGGCTTTTGAAAAGGAAAAACAAAAAAAATGTGCCTAGTTTTTAAATTATGCATTAGTGTATCACTCTTCTTGTTATAAACCATTGAAAAAAGTGGAATTATTTATATTATTTGTGTGACATTAGGCCTCAGGAAGAGCAGATATAACCCCATTTATTACTATATAAGCAAACACAGTTTGTGTTGGACTGAATAGCCCAAGAAGGTGGCATTATTCTGTTCTGAGAACTCCTTAGTTCAATGTCTTGCTTAAGCTCATGTACAAAGTCTGTGGCAGAGCTGGAGCTGTAGGGGCTGCTTCTGCCAGAAAACCCAAGACCAGATCAGCTGGGTGGTGAGTACCTTTGAAGTATGAAGGGCAAGCAGAGGGCTGTGAAAAGGTTTCAGAGAAGGGACCATGGTGGGCCAGCACTCCCTTGGTGCCTGAAACCTCCTGCTGTTGATGTTCCAGGAGAGAGAAACTAGGCAGAGATGACATTTCTTCATTTTTGAGGGCTGGTTTTGCAGCCTGGCTTGTTTTTTCTGGAAGCATTTAATAGTCATAGCTGATCCCCAGATGTGTGGATAAAAATAATATTTTTTTTCTCTCACTAATATTTGGATATTAGAGGCTAGAAATAAACTAGTGTTTATAAAGACATTATGGGCAGGTTATTCCATGTTTTCTTGCCTCTTCCCCTGAAAATGCTTGTGCTGGTCCTAGTCAAAGGCAGGCTCCTGGATGTGACACCCATGTTGGGCCAGGATGGCATTGCCAACCTTTGCCTGGGCTAATACCTGTCCTGCTGAGCTGTGAACATCTCTTGGAGCAAATTACCACTTGTCAGGAAGAAATGGGAGACAAAACTGCTCTATCTCATGCTGCAGCTGCAGGTGTGTCCCAGAGGTAGGCGGAACTGAATTAAATCTCCCCTATCAAAAGCCCTGAATCTCACTCTCTCCTTAATAATAAAGAGATTTACTCCAAGCCTTTTCCAATAAAACTCTGAGTGTATGTGTATGTTGTAGGATGAAGGAAAACATATTTGAAGCCTGAAAGCAGAGCAACAGGTAAAACCTTGTAAGTTTGACTTGGAAAATTTGTAATCTCAACACTAGCTGTCTAACTTCAGTGATTTATTGCATTTTGAACCAACTGCTTTTGAGTTTGGGATTTCAAATAAAGCCCAGGTTTACACTGTGCCTGTGGAAAGGGTACAGAAGACCACATGGAGAGCTGGTTCATGGGTCTGCTGGGGGGCAGGGTCCCTGATTTCCAATACCCTTTTCCTCAACACGGCCCAATGTCAGAAGTGAGTTACCAGGACAGATGTCCCCTTTGATCTGTCCTAGAAAGGTCATTCCTGAATTTTTATTCTCATCAGTGTTTGTTACAAATAACACTACATCCACAGAACTTAACACTGTAAAATGAAGATCTGGGAAATGCCAGTATAAAAAAATCCTTATTTTATAATTTTGTTTCTCATGATGAAGCTTACAATAATATAAGAATAATTCAGCTTCAGTCTCAGCTTCCATGTGGACTATTTTAACCAGATTAGATAAAGACAGACTTTATTAGGAACTAGTATTTTCAGAAATGTGCTGCAAAAGAAGGAAATTGGAGTGCAGCAGCAATGTGTATGCTCAGCATTTCCAAAGGAAAATGTGTTTATTGATCATATAATGTGTGAGTATACTTGCATCCCCTCTGCAGAGCTTTGAAATCCCTGGTCATTTGGTCCAGCTCTGGCAGAACAAAAAAGGACTCAGAGAGAGGAAGTTTGAGAATTCTGCAAAAACTGATGCAAGGGAGAGAATCCACCATTTCCTGCAGCAAAGTTACCATGTTGGTAAGCAGCAGATAACCTCCATTAAAAAAGTTATTTTGGATATACTGATGATGGGATTTATGAGATGTGCAATACATGCATGGGTTCTGCAGCTCCTTTTGTCAGGACATCCGTTTCAAGGAATCATGTCCATCTGCAGTTGCCTATGAGTGAATGTGAGCCAGGCCCAGATTCTTGGTGATGGGGATGATTTGCAACTTGCTGCCAGTCCCCTCTTCCCTCTGTATTGCCCTGCAGCCTCTCTCAAACCAGTGCTTCCCAGTTCAGGGGAGTGGCCTTGCCCCTGTCCTCCCTGCTCAGCTGTTTCAAGACAGCTGCTGGGTTTGAAAGCTGATCTTTCTTCTAGTTTTTTGGAAAGACCTATTCTTTTAATTTCATGCCCAGTCACCTGTCCCAGTAGTATCTCTCCTGTGCTCATGGCAGCCCATGGCAGTTCAGTCTCTTATTTGCAGGGATCAGACATTGGGTGGAGTCCACAGGTCTGTCTTTGTTAAGCACCAGTGGAAGAGGGAGGGTAGCATTTACCTGCATGGATCTGCTGGGTCTTCTCTTGCCCCCACAGATGTTCCAGCCCAGCAGAGTGATGCCTGCTGAAACCTCAGGAAGAATTATCCTACAGAGCCAGGGCTGGCAGCTTGTAAGGGCTGTCCCGACTTGGCAGGGAGGCTGGGTTGTTTCACAGGCAGAACAGGATAGCAGATGAGCACAAAGATAGTCTCAGCATCACAGGACACATTTTACTAACTGAGGCCATGAAAAACCCTGGGGGAGTAGGAGAAAAAGAGAGAATGGAGCAATGGAGATGCTGGCACCAGCAGTGGCTGCATGCTTTCAATTTACTCCAAGGAGTCCTCTAATAATACCAGTGGAGGCCATTCATGCTTTACTGGGATCTTCAAAAGTGTTTATGGGATGATTTGTGTGGAATGGTTGTGCTGGAAGCAGTTTAGGGGAGGTATGCTGTTATTAGAAGATTTTTTTTTTTAAGCTCCATTTGGACACTTCTTACTGTTATATAACAGCAAGGAATGAGCCCCAGCAGCTGTTTGCTATTTATTAGAGTGCACAGAGGAGTAATGAGGAGGGAAGCAGCAGGGAGGGCTTCAGCAACTTGGAGAATTCTTCCTCCTCCTTTTCCACAGGTTTTCTGCAGGGCTTTTTTGAATCCTTATAATTTCCTGCCCCACACAGATGTCACAGGTGAAAAGTAAAGTCTTGAAGAGCACCTTATGAAGCCAACACTGTGTAAGCTGGTACTGCTCAACCCTAAAACTGCAGACTCAGAAATCATCACTATACTGTTTACACCCTCTGTGTTTTCATGTTCGTCTTTTATCATGAAGAAAGCCTTCAATTTGTTTCTTCAGACATCACATAGTCCTGACCTCCCTCCTGTATGGCAAATAGAGACATAGCAGACTTATGCCCTGAGAGACAGCAGTTTCTAGTGTATTTCTGCACACACAGTCTTGGTTTGAGCTGCCATAAAAACCTTTCTTCTGCCCCATATATAACTCCATGTAAAGTTTTCCAGACATATTTATGAGGCTGACTATGGCTTGTGACCAAACTACAGGGAGTAAAAGTGGTTGGCAAAGCCAGTAAGACTCCAGGAATTTCAGCCCATCAGTGGAGGATCTCTTCTGGTGCCACACGGCCACTGCAAGGAAACTGAGATAAGTGAACCACTCATTATGGAGGTGCAATTTTCTGTATGGGGAGTCCATGCTCAGTCTGGAAATATTTTTGGTGCAGGGAGAAGGCCAGTTGGGGAAGGTCAGCTTTGGAGTCTGCTATGTCACCGCAGCCCTGCAAAAGCTCACTCAGCAGAGGCAGCTTTTAAAATACCTTCTCCTTTCTGATGAAAGATTCTGCAGTGTCTCTCAACACAGCATTTGAAATCTCACTCATCTCTCTTCTCTTCCCCGCCTCCTGGATGATCCCTCGTTCAAGCTGTCAAGGTTTAACAGCCCTGCTCTGCTACATTATCGACATATACAGCAACTCACAGGTGACCTTTGCTCTTTCTGGCACTGCACAGTCAGGAAAGCTGCGGGAAAGGGAACAGGATCCCATTCTGGTTCATTCATCAGCCACAAAACCATCTGCTGAGTGTGGAGCACAGGAGTTTTATTAGCCGTGTGATATAGCAAGCAGAAAGGGCTCTGCTATGTTGCCATATGCCCAGGAACAGGATAAAACCTTTTCCTTCCCTCAGAGGAATTTGAGCAAGCTCCATCACACTCCCTGTACCGAATTTCATTCCTCCTCTTCTTTTTTGCTGCAGGACCACTGACAAGCTCTTTCACCCCAAATGATCTATGACCCACTTGGAAACTAGAGGGAACCATACACAAAACCTCAGTGAAAAGTGTTAGACAAAGTCTTGGCCTCTCTAAAGGCAATGAGAATTTTGCCACTTCTTCCTGTGAGCCCTTTCACTCCAGTAAGCTGTGCTGCTTTAGTGTGTGAGCAGAGCTTTTATTTTCCCTGGAGCCTTTATTTTCCATGCAGATGGAGAGCAGAGGTGCAGAAGGGCTGCCAAGCTGAGAGGCAGGTATTCTGCAGTTTCAATTCCTCCAGTGCTGTGTATTTTACAAATCCCCCTACCAAACTTTTGTCACCAAGGAGCCTTATTACACTTTCAGCTGGAGCACAAATGGGTGTGAAGAGTGGTATCATTGGACCAAAGACAAATCCTTTCCAGAAGGACTTATATCAGGATAGTCAAGTGAAAGGTAGGAGAAAGGAATAGCACTTGAAAGCCATTGACTTGGCCTCTTGCCTTCTTTTCTTCCCCACCTTGTAGCACTTGCTGATGTTTTCAGAGGCTTCTGTTCATGTCTGGCTCTTTCCTCTGCTCCTTCCCACTGTTACTCTACCTCTGGTGGCATGTTAGTACACAGGCATCTCCTGAAGGGCTGGTTTAAGAAGTGCACAGAGATGCACAGGAACAGTGATTGGGACTAGTAAAGACAAAAAAAGATCAATAGACACTTAGCACCTGTTTGGAGGGACCTAATCCAGGCTATTCCAGCCTAAATTTTTCTATAATTTTATTTGCAACCATGACCCTTTTCTTTTTATCTCTTTTGCCTATTCTATCCTCTGGCTGTTCTCCCCTGGTCCTCACTGGGCTGTCTCAGAGCACCCAGGCTGCACAGAATGGATGTCACCAGCCCATAAAACACCCAAAGGTTCAGCATCCTCTTTCCAGCACTCCCTGATATTCCCACTCTCCAGCCCTACCCTGACTTCACTCTTCCACAGACTGAGTAATTGAAGCCAGGTCTGTTCAGATTTTCAGCTCTGCTCAGATCCTTTCAAGTATTTATTTTTTAACCTTCCAAAGGTGTCAGATGCTGGTCAGGACCTGCACTGTGAAAGGGGAAGAGGACAACACAACCTCAAGGTGAAACAAGAGCCTCAGAAGGTTCCTCTGGAGCCACCACAGGGTGTCCAGGCAGGTGCTCTGCCTAGAAACCAGGTCCCCTGGGACAGGGGATGGTTTACTACCTGAAACTTTTATTCCTTCCAGAAAAAGTCTGGGGGAAAGAGCATGTCTATATACTGACATCAGGACTGCAAGAAAAGCAGCTGTAAAGCTGTGAGCATGTGGTAGGGGTGGTAGAGAAATAATCCTCCCTGAGAGTTACTGGAGTGACCTCAGCTGTCTGCAGAAGGAAACCACCCCATCACTACCTCACCAGCTGGTTGGGACAGGGTGCTATGGACTGGCTGTGAGGAACCCAGTCCTCCCCTAGGATCACCCCAAACTTTCTGGGGACCAGGCCTTTTTAGACACTTCAGATATTTGGAGCTGGCTCATGTGGAACTGAAGCACCCCCATTTCTGGCTTCCAGGAGCTATCACTAAGGTGGTAAGCCTTTTTCCTGGGCCAGAACCACAAGATTGACTCTAATTCACATCTGTGTTCAAAATAAAACTGCTGTGAATTGTCCTTGATGCAGAGACTGCATTTGCCCTTTTCTAAGGTAATTCCTTCTTTCTCCTGCTATTAACCCTTGCCAAATTTGCAACCTCAGCTTTGACTCCCACCACTTTATGTGTCTACTCGCCCCATTTGTAACTTGAGGTTCACAGGACTGCTCAGGTTCAACCATTACCTTCCAGCACCTACACATTCCTGTTGGAATTGCTGACTTCCAGAGAGTCAGATTGTGACCCCTACCCTAACCTTGTAAATCATGACCCTATGTATCATTTTTAAGCATGCGGTCTTACATTTGGTCATGTGAAAGTACCAGTAGTTTGTTTGTGCTTGCATATCAACCACAGTGAATTGCCTTCTGTTAGCAATCTGTCTTGGTTTCTATTGTTCTTGCCAATCCCAGAGTCATCTGCCATAATTACCCATTACAATTTTCATGCTTCTTCTTAACCTTTGACAAAAATCTTATATAATCTAAGTCTACAAACAAATCCATCTGGAGTACAGCTATGAAATGTATTAGGACAAAGATGTGCATAAGCATTTAAATCCTCATTTCAGACATATCTGACACTTTTATCCCTTTAAATGTACATTATGTTGATTATCCAGTGGTTCCATTTTCGTAAGAGAAATGTTCTGGTGTAATTTAGAGTATTCCTTTGTCAATATGTTACATCCATACTGTCATTTTTGCCTATCAAAACTTACATAAGATTGGCTTGATGTGATTTTTTTTCTGTGTACATCATATATGAGATGCATATCTCATCTATGGGATGAATTTCACCCACTAATGAACTAAACTACATTCCTTGTTTGGCTGACAGTGCCACAGGTGGAGAGTCACTGGCCAAGGAATATAACGCCAGTATTTTTAATTCCTGCCCTTCCAGTTAGCTGCGTCCAAGAGAACTGCTGGGGCACAGGGATCAGCTGCCTCTGTGGGTTTGTAGAGCAAGCCTTCCTTCCTTCCTTCCCATCCCTTCTTGGTCAAGCCGCCATTAGCACTCCCTGAGCTTGCGCCACAGCGCCCCCTGCAGCCTTGGGGGAATCATCGCACCGGCCCTGCCCGGCCAGGAGCCAACAGCGCCCCTGCCGGCTGTGACCGGAACTGCACAAAGGGGGAAGGGGCCCGACAGCCGAGAGAAGGCTGTCTGGTTTCTGGTTCTACTTGTTGTTAATGCCAAAATTGTTGTTGTTTGTTTGCCTTATTATACATGCTAGTAAAGAACTATTATTCCTATTCTTGTATCTTTGCCTGAAAGCCCCGTAGTTTCAAAATTATAATGATTTGGAGGGAAGGGGGTTACATCTTCCATTCCAAGAGTGGCTTCTTCCTTCCTGAGCAGATCCTTGTCTTTCAAGCCAAGACAGCTTGTGAGATCTCTCTGTTGCTCCAGAAATGTGATTTATACCTAATCTGGCTGTCTGTGACCCATCTCCCCTGTCTGTTCTTTCATCCCTGCTCAGCCTGACAAACAGGTAAGATACCTATCTTCTGGGAAAGAGACCAAGACCAGGAAAATCACCTCCTTGGACTGCTAAATTCATATGTGATCAATTGACTTTTTCTTCCTTGTGACTTGGACCTGCAAAGTTAAGGGTTTAGTGGCAACACTGGCACAGGTTTAAATGTCCCTGTGTCCTGACCTGTTCCAGAATTACCAAGAGTAAGGGGATGCTCTAGAGTTTGCTGGGGACTATGCAGTGTGAGGTTTTGTTATGAGCCCATCTCCTGTGTGTGCTCACTGTCCAGGTAACCCCCCTTTAAACCTGCTTGATATGATTGTCTTCATGACAATCCAAGGGACTCTAAATGCATGTTGAGAAAAGTCTTTGATATGCATAATTTTGATGCTACCTGTTACCTCTCATATGAACTGTAAGGCTGTCCTCTCACCATGGCCCGGGGCACATGGCTTACCATTGGAGGGGCAGCCAAGTGACCTTCCCAGCTTTTTGGAGGAATGCCATAAAATGGCTTGGATTGGAAGGGACCGTGGAGCTCATCTAGTTCCAAAGCTGACCAGCTGAAATGTTCTCCCTCGTTGCCTGTTAAGGGTTGCCAGAAGTGCTTTTGTGGTAACCATAGTAGGAGTATCCTGATCCTGTGACCCAGCTTGCTCCCCTCCCTTGGAAGTCTTCAGCCAACACAATGAAGATTAAGACTTTGAAAACGTGTTCTGCTATGAGATTCTCACTCCTCCTTTTTCAGGAGGGAAATACCAGAAAAGACCCCAGATGACACTTTCCCATCATCAGAAAGAAAAACCTCAAACTCTGGACAAAAGCTGTAACAAAGGCTAACACCAGTATAAATGCAGGTACAATCCATCTGACTTTCTCTTAGGAATATTAAGATTAATTTTGCAGAAGAGTCTGTGTTTTAAGTGCCTTTATCACACAGACACTGATGGGATCCCTACTGCTCAATGAGGCAGTGCATTTCACTCTCCTTTCAAGACACCACAGGTGGTTTATTCTCCTGACAAGCTGTTGTTTTATTATGAGATTTCTCACTCTTTGCTTTGCAGCCAACAAATTAAATTTCCTAAGTAAACTTTGGTCCAGTGTGCTGTCTAGGAGGGATAAAAAGATGTCATAGGTAATTTTCAGGGAGCGTGGGGGATGGAAGATGAGTTGAAGAGAAGCAAAGATGCTGCTGTAACACCAAATCTCAATCAAGGTGTTGCTGCCCAATCTCTACAGCTACCTTTCAAGCCACTCTTCCCTTTGCAGGGCCTGGGTGAGACCATCTGAGCTGGACCTTGGTCTTAGCATCCTGCCCTACCTCATCTCTCCCAGCCTGGTGGGTTTGAATCCTTCCAGAGTTGTTGAGCAAGGAAGATTTGCCTGATTTATTCAGGTTTCATACAGAATAGAGATGTGAAGGATTCAGTTTTTCAGTGATTCTGTTGCCATGTCTCTGCCTGTCTTTGATGTAACTCAATCTCTGTGAGCTTCCTGCACTGGCATCTGACCAAGAGGCTCACAGAACTGTTTCCAGAGTTTTCTCCCCTTTATCCTGTGAAGACTGGAGTGACAGGTCCCTGGAAAAACCATTGGAAAACAAGCCTGCTCTGGTGCCTACTATAAAATTTGGTTCTGTTCAGATTAACTCTGAATTCTAGACATTCAAAACCAATGCGAATGGTTTAAAAGCTGTTCATCTGCAGAGTGATGAAAGGACAAAATTCCTTGGCAAGGTTGGAGGCTTCCTTTCATGTCTCATATACTTTAACTACCACATTTACAATGCCTTTAGTACCTTATATTTTACATTCTACACTTGCGATTTTTCCCTTCTGCTCCAGCAGCAGAGCACAGAAACCAACTTTCACCTTCATGAGAGAGGTGAGACATCATTCCGTGTTTAGAGATCTGTGTTCTGGATGAATGAGCAACATTCATTCTGGCACTTATTCATCCCCCCCTACTACACACATAGATTGGCATTCACACACTGACTACATTTCAGCTCTTATTCAGCAAAAGAGCCACTGGTCAGAGATATTCTAATGCATTACCACTGTCTTTTTAAAAATTTTTGCTTGAGTATTGGTTGGGCTGCTGCTACAATATAAGACATGAAACTGAGGACAGTCCCTGCATTGAAGAGCTTGCTCAGCTATGGACTAGTGTCTCTCCAAACAAAAGACTGTCCTTGCAATGCAAATTAGTCTTGGCATTTAACATTAAAGACTCCTATGTTTGTTTCTGGAGATTTGTTTCTTCTGGACTCTGAAGAGAAAGAGAAAGGAAACACAGAGGAAATGAAGAGGTTGAATGAGAGCTGAATACCAGGAATGAGATACTTGTCTCTCTAATTCTATAGCAAATTATGCAATAAATGGAAGCAGAAATGACTAGGTAGTTTCCTTTTCAGCACCTTTTCAGAACTGTGTGTGCTACAGGCAGCAGCCACCCGCATGTGAGCTGAGAAGCTGTTCATCGCAGGCAAAGAGGTTACACCCTGATCAATATGCTGGAAATCCTCCTCTCCAAGGTGTGAATATAACATAGAAGAAACGTTTTTTCAGGTTTCAGAATGACCCATTACTAACCCCTCTCTCCCATCCATCTGGGAGGAGAGTAGTTCATCTATAATTGGGATGCTCTCATGGATCTTGCTGTTCAATTTCTAAGCCTCGGTTTTCTCACCTGTAAAACTGGCTATTTAGGCAACTTCTGTAGGAAGGAGAGGGAAAAGTAGAGGAGGGGAGATTTAGCTTCATACTGAAATTGTTATGAAATCCAGCACAACTTTTGCTCAGACTGACCAGACCAGATATTTTGCAGTAGAGCACAAGCTGTCCCTGCATAAATATTTCCCTTAGGAAATAAGATGTTCAGACTTGAGACCACTGAGAATCAGTTATTCCTTGTAACTCTAGGCTTATTTTATCTCTGGTTTTAAAAATAATAGGAAGAGTTTAAAGCTCTGGAGAAGTGCCCCAAATCCTGCCCAAGTTTACTGTCACAAAATAAAAGGTACAGGACAAAGCTGGAGATATATAAAAATAAAGGGACACTCCTAAAAACTTGACTCTCTGCCCAAGTTTTTAGTGCTAAATGCCAGTCTTCAATTTCTTTGTAAAAGTTCTCCAAAGAAATCGCACTTCTGTTCCAACAAATAAATCAAGATAAATCGAATTTTGATCTTTTTTATTTTGGTAAGGCTCTTAGCATTGAATCAAATTCCTTGCAAACAAAGTCTGCTGTAGACAATGAGGAATCTGCCTGGCTGTGCAGAGTCCTGTTTGCTCCAGGTCTCAGGACCTGCTTTTCAACCTCGGAAGTGAGATGGTTGTTGGTATCAGCAGTTGATTTTAATCATCACAGAAACACAGAATGGTTTGGGCTGCAAGGGACCTTTAAAAGTCACCTTGTTCCACCCCCTGCCATGGCCAGGGACACCTTCCACTGGACCAGGCTGCTCCAAGCCCCATCAAGCCTGGCCTTGGACACTCCCAGAGATGGGGCAGCCACAGCTTCTCTGGGCAACCTGTGCCAGTGTTTTACCACCCTTATAGTAGAAACCTTATTCCTTATATCTAATCTGAAGTTCTTGCTTGGTAGGAACATGTTGGGCTCAGTGAACCATGCTGACCTCTTTAGGTGTTGCTCTGCCTTCCAAATGCACCTGGGGCATGAGTCTGCTGCAGCAGCAGATGTCCTGGCTTGGAACATCAGGGAAAAGTCTGCAGCTGTCAGGATCACCTCTGGGTCCTTCCATGCTCCTGTATCCTGGACAAACATAACGCCCTCAATCACTGCTGCGAACCCCAAAGGAGACAGAATTGACCTTGGAGAGGTGCACAGTGTGTGTTTTTATGACTGCTTCCTGAAATGCATGGGTTTAAAAATGCCAAATGCACTGGAAGAGGTTTTTAAGTTTGTTTTTTCAATAGCTACAGAGCTCTGTATTAATATGGTAATTTTTTCCCTGATACATCAAATAAAACTGCCTTGACAATCCTCAAACAACATTAGATGTCACTTTGACATTTCCAGTGTTCACTTTAAGGACAATTTTTAAGAATTAAAGGTAAAACTTTGAGAAAACTTCCATGTAAAACTAGTTCAGATAAACCTCAAAAGATTTAACAAATATAGAATGACCAGGGCAGTAAAATGGATACATGTGAGTGAACCTAAAGGGATTTTATTTTCCTTAATTCCACTTGAACAGCCCATTATATCTTTTCCTGGAGCCTGCAGACTTGAAAATCAGTAACAAGCTGAACTGAAGTGGTTGGGATATGTGATCTATAAACATTAGGGTAGCTAAAGCATGAAAGCAGATGATGTGAGGTTGGGTTTATGACACTGATGCTATCTCCTTTTCTTTCAGAATTGCCTGGAGTTGTGAGATGGAGCCTTCTGGATTGTATAAATGTTACATAGTTTAGTGAGTGTATGAAAGAGGAGTCAGTCTTGAGAGCATATGGGCATTGGCTGCTGTTCCTCCTGAGGGCCTGGGACTGCAGATCTGTGAAGTGAGCAAAAGGGGAACATTTTGTTTTGTTTTGTTTTGTTTTGTTTTGTCTTGTTTTTGAAAGATTCAGCCATTCCTCTGATATTGCCCAGGTGTGGATTTGAAGCCCTAATTAAGCACTTACTGTTGGCAACAGGAACTTTATTGCAGACTGCAGTGAAACTGAGACCCTAAATCACTAATTCCTTTTAACTAGGGACATACGGATTGTTTTCCTGTTTAGCGAAGCAAAGCCTTGTAGTAGGTTTGCAGTTCAGCTGATGGTCCTCTGGGTATGAAAGGACACATGATCCACTAACCCACAAAGAAAGGCCCCCAAGGAGCCTCCAGCTGATGGAAACAGATGAGGGTTCCATGTAAATCAGCAGATCAGCAGAGTCATGCTGATTACCAGCAGCTCCAGATCTGGTTCTGATGGCAGCCAAGCCTCTTCACCTCTGGGTGATTGTGTTGTCTCCATTCCCAGAGGCTCAGATCTGGATCTCATTGTGCTATATCTAGGTCAAGCACTGAAGGCACCCTGTGACCCAGCACTCCCTGTTGTCTCCATCTGCACCTTCATTAACTTTCAACGTTGCAATTATGATAATGCTGGGGATTATTGCTGCTCTCTTGGGCAAAGAAGATGAGTCAGCCAGAGAGCCGAGTAGAATTGAAGTACTCAAGAAAATTATTGAGGGCTATGTCTGTCACTGCATGTACATGACCACGTGTGTGCTTTCCTAGTTTTGCTCTGAGAACCATCTTCAACCAGTCTTCTACAGCCACCATCCTTAAATGAACTCCTCCTTTCTTGCAGCTTCTGCTCTTCTCTTATAATTGCTCTTCCACATTTGGATCCAGCCTTGCATGGACTTCTCCCCCACCACCCTCCCTGTCTCTGAGACTTGTTGGCCTGGAGGCCTGGGAGAGGAATTTTTTCTATATCTTCTGCTGTTCATGCAATGATCTCCACCTCCCCGTGTTCCAGGTCCTCCCACCTAATCTAACTCCCTTCTGCGCATTCAGCTTCCTCCAGAAGACTCAGCAGTGCTAACCCTTCATCCATTAAATGCCTTCCCTGTCCCAGCAACATATAAGTGTGGAATGATAGATTAAAATCATGCTAAATGAATACCTGATGTGGGCTTCGCAGAGTGCCACTTCTTGTAAAACCAGAGAAGTCAGCAGCTGAACTCTTTGGGGCAGGATCTGTTTTGTATTTATATCCTGTAAATTTTCAAATCCATGCTGGTGCTAACAAATGAATAGTTATGATTAATCACCTATCATTTTGGGCCTGATCCAGCTTTTGATTACAACCTTTCCCTGTGCTGCATGGGAGTTGGATCAGACCCACAATCTAGCCTCTTTTTAGCTCAGTGCTGTCCTTGAGGGGACTTTATCTTGTCTGGTTTAAAGTGTTTGCATTTGGGCAGTTTCCCCTGCTTTTGTGAAGGTAACATAAAGCGACACATCAAATCTGGAGATGTGATCACCAGGGACCTCCAGAAACTGGTGTTTGGGGTCTGAGAGATTGTTGTATTTCACATCTTTATTCACTCCATGAATTCTAGCTGTATGAGGCCCGTGAAATGATATAGACTATGAAATAAAACCTCCTCGTGACAAGGATGGAAAATTCAAATATCTTAAAGGCAGCCTGGGCAGTGCTCTTGTGATATGGCACTGCAGCTCAGAGAAGGTGACCGAAGGGAAGATGCCAATGTGCCTTTTTTTGTCCCCTGGTCGTGTGAGGGTTTTAATTAGCATCAAAACTGCCACTCTTAATCCTTTTATAAACAGCAGAAAATAATGAAAAAACAAGTCCAGGCACGAATGGCTCTCAGGTCATACAGCTCAAGAAACTAAAAACTGAACACATGATCAGGTGGCAGGGGTTTACGTGCATGCCCCTAGAGCACATCATCCCTTCTGCCATTTTCCTTATAAGGAAAATAAAATAAGGAATCCAGCAGACAACTGAAGAATAAGCGATGGTTTTATGTGCATGGAGCAGGTCCAGAACATCATCCCATCCTCTGAGACACCTCTGTTCCTCTGGTAACATGGCAAAAGGTTTCCCTCTGTAACAAGATATGCTCTTCATCACCACACCAGCAATGAAGCAACATCTCACATTCTGCCAGACACCTGGCCAAATTCTTCCACCTCTGACCCCTTGATGAACACCCATATCTTCAGTGAGAAATACTTTCTGAGATTTTCACATGGGGCAGAATTGTTCCTCATTGAGTATAAATCCTGCTGCTGCAGGAAATGTCTGTAAATTAAATACGTTCCTAAAATGGATCAACATCCCTGGGAAAGTGCAGGCACAGCTCATGAGCTAGCCTCAAATGTTTATATATAAGAGATAGTAGGTGAAATATTTATATCTCCACCCATGTTAGGAAGGTTCTATCTATCTGAATATGCTCATATGCCTTATGTTGGCTTCTAATCACTCATTCAGCATTAAAGATCTCAGCAGATCGTCCATATGAAGTAAGGTGTGAGGTATTATCATCATTATGTGGAGAAGTAGCTGATGAATACGGAGATTGTCCTGCCAAAAATAGCTCTGCTTGCCCAGTTAATGGATGCATTCCCAGAGGTGCTGGCCCCTTCACCAAAGTGGAGTCCTGGGAGTAGTAAGGCAATTGTTGTTAACCCAGCTTTGAAAAGAGCTACCTTCATCCCTGCTCCTCTCAAAGCTGACACAGAGCAGTGATGGTGCCAATCCCCAAATTTGGAAACATTTTTCTGATTGGCATCTAAGCTTGGAGTGATGGAGATACTCCCACCTTGGCTGTTCAGAGTGTGAGGTCCAGCATGAAAAGAAACAGATGGTCTTGTGTGCCACAACTCTTGGGCCATGTCAGAATACATTTTGTTACTGTTAAGAGCCTCTCAAAGAATTTCAGTTCCTGCTTACTGAAATCATGTAAAAATCAAGGCTTAACCCCATAAACAGAGGGATTTTTTTTGAATGGTTGTTTTCTTATGAGGCAGCACAATAAACTTGAAATTTGAATTCCAGGGTGTCAAAAACCAGGGACGCAATGATGACTCCTTGATACTAAGGGAAGCAGCTCCCATTTAGAGATTTTAACAGTAGAAATGCATCTTTCCTCTGCTGTATTTCAGTGCCAGCAGTCTGCAGGTAGCACCCAGAAATGCTGTGCTGCTTTAAATCCCAGTTTCAGCTTTGTATTTCTGCAGAATCATAGAATCAGAGTTTGTGTTGGAACTCTTGGAGTTTATCCAATTCAGCCTTCTCTGACTAGGTCTAGTTAGATCTGGTTTCTCAGGGAGTTAACAAGTCCAATTTTGAAGAACTCAAAGGATGGAGATTCAGTTGGGAACAACCCATCCTTTAGATGAGTCCATTCATGGGAATAATTTTTGCATTTCTTCAGGCAGTTCAAGGAAAAGGAAAGATGTTTTGTAGGCAGATGCTGTGTTACCTGGGCCTGAACACTGTATCCCACTGAGACCAAAAATATTCCCCTTACCCAGGTTTGTCAGCACACATATCTGTGGCAGAAAGTTTTTAGTGGTCTTATAACCACTTTTTGAGGTTAAATTATTGCAGATTCTAGATCGGGCAAGATGTTTGCTCCTCATAGATTTGTATTACTTGTTCAAGAGTTCCAGACATACTGGAGCATTTTGGTTGGCAATTCAGATGAGGATTAAGCAGTTTCTGGGGTGCTCTTTTCCCCTGATTCTTCTCTGGTACCATGAAATCATCCTCTGGATCTTGCAGAATGAATGAACCAGCTAAAGATCTGAAAGGTATTGATCAAATCCCTTCACTCAGCCTTGAGACAAAAGGAAAAAAAATTATTAGGAAGATTCTTCTATAAACAGTTCAAAATTGTAGGTGATAAACAACCCTTTGCTCTGAGTGCTAAAGGGATATTTTTCTTGTCTCTCCTCTGAAGATAAGAAAAATCTGTCTCAGCACTTTTTCTTGTCTTCTGAGCAACTGAAGAGCAATTCTGTGCCATGCTACATCTTGAAGAGTGGAATCTCTTTAGGTCAACCTCTTCTTCGTGAGAAATCATTGTCATAAGCCCAGCAGCTGATCTGGGTGTTTGGAAAGGAGACTGAGTCCACACAGAGTGCAAAATTATATTTTACCCTGAAATAAATGAGTGCCAATGCATTTATCTATGAATTTTCTTTTTGCTCTGAGACTGTGCAGTCCAGTCCATGGAAAACACTTTTTTGCTCCTTCTCAACATCTGCCAGGGAGGTTGTTTGCACAGATTTTTCATTGCTTTGTTTTTGTTTCCCTGAAAGGATACATGCTAAATCTTCAGGGTCAAACATGTTTTGCTTGAGACTCAACATGCTCATTAACTAATTGTTCTGGCATGGAAATACTTCAAGATAACAGAAGAAAGCCTGGATCATGGTTGGATGGGAACAGGAAATATCATACAGAAGGGGAGTTTTCAGGACAGACACACTCTCCCTTCTTACAACTCAGTGTGAGCAGGCCCTGGGAAATTATTGGAGTGCTCATGTCAAGCCATGATGTCTTTGGATCATGCTGAAATGAAACTTCTTGGGAGCCCACAATAAGCACAGTGGTTTGAACACTGGCAATCACTGTGAAAAGGAGAAAGAAGGTAACAAAGTCCCAGGAGGGAAAAAGATGAAGGCAGGTGTGATTCAGAGGAACCAGGCTTTGCAGAGTCAGGAGGAGTTTGTGGCTCACTGCTTGTTTTCAACACACCTGGTGTCTGCACTGGGAACACAATTTTAGGGGCAGGGTCTTCAAGGGGGTGTGAAGTCACTTGGCTTCTTGACATGTTTTGGTAAAAGACAAGCATCTGCTCCTTATCAGACTGGGTCCTGCACCATGGTCTTGGTCTAGTTGATCTAGGGCATTGCCAGAATCTCTAAGGAAATTAATTGGTGAAAAACAGTTCAGATGGGAGAAAATCAAGTTGATTTTGATGGTCTGGCTTGCTTGCTTCCTTTCTTTCTCCATTAGATGCTCTCATATATTTCTTTTTCCATGGAATTACCTGAGCTGTGCAGAGTCTTCATGTTGTGAAGCCAGGCAGAGAATGATTACTGCTGAGGAGGATTTTTTTTAATCCCAGAATTTGATATTACTCCTGATTTCCTATGGAAAGGAAAGTGTTAGAACTTGGCTTCCAAAAAGCAAACCAAAAACCAGAGAATGCCCTGTCCAGCTCTGCCCTGGAGCCAGCAGCTTTGTGCCAGCCAATTTTAAAGACCTTCCCAGGGATGTCAGCTGGGGAAGTGATGGTCAGTCCTCAAAGTGAGGGAGTCTGGAGATCAGCTATTAAGCCCTTGTGAGGTGTGCATTCCCCAGAAGTCCTCCTAGCCCAGCAAGTAGGAAAGTTTTCTCAGGCCCCATTCTCAGAAGAATTCCAGTCGAGTTGAATGTACATTCCTAAAAGATTGCTCAGAGTTGTTGTTCCTATCCCTGGAAGTGCTCAAGGCCAGGTTGGACAAGGCTTGAAGCAGCCTGGTCTAGTGGAAGGTGCCCCTGCCCATGGCAGGGGGGTGGAACTGGATGATCACCAAGGTCTCTTCCAACACAAACCATTCCATAATTCTAAAATGCTTTGATATCAGCAATTTCTAACAAGAACAGAATCTGCTGATGTGTTCCAGCTCTCTTTATGCTGTTTTCCCATAGCACATAAGTGCTATTGGGATGTTGTGAAACCTCCTGAAAATTTTGAGTTGGAAAGGGTGAGAGAGAAGATGTGATGAACTTGTCTAAATGAGAAATAATGAATACTGCATGTGATCCAGATGTCATCTTGCACTTTCCTTGCTGGACACCCAATGTCATCATGTAAAACACAGAGGTTTCCCTTCCATTAGCCAATTTTCCTCCTCAGTCTTTTTTAAACATATCCTCTGCTCATCCCCAGGCTATGGCACCAGTACACAAGAAAATACCTGCTGAGATGGGTCTATCCTGGAAAATTCAGGGCCACTTTATAGACCATCATAAACATTAGAAGTGCTGCAAGGGGGAAAAAACCCCAAATCCTTGAAAATTAAAACCTCCTAAGATCCTTCTTCTGCAGGCAATTTACTTCACAATAAGACATTATCTGGGACAGCTTGCTTGCAGAAACAAATTAAGGAGTATTTTGAAGGATCTGAAACCCATTATTGAGGTGTAAGAAATCAAATCTTTGTAATCAGGACAAAAATAGGAAGCAAATCCAGACATTAAACAAACCAAGCATTCAGGTCATCCTGTGAGACAAATATGAGTCCTAAGAGGAGCAGAAACATTTCAGCCAGACTGAGGGTTGATTTTCAAGTTATTCTGGAGAAAAAACAGGGACAGGAAAGAATAAACCAAGCTTTGAGCTCAGCTGAGTCTTAGCCAAAGACCTGCAAGAATTCAGGGTCAGATTTTGGGAATCCAGGCTGATGGATGAGGTGGGAACCGTGTCAGAAAATAAGTCTGATGTAGTCTGAGGTGCTTTCAGTGTCTTCACACAGAGCTGGGACATGTGGGTATTCGTCCCAGCACCTAGCATAGTTCTCTGCTCTTTTTCATAGCTGCATGATCTGATAGCTAGTGAGAATGCTTCTGGAGCTGGATGGGATAAACAGGGCTAACGTGGGTTCAGCTGAGTGTTTATCTGGATTTAGGCTTGTTTGGGCTTATGCACAACTGCACACAATGACAGTGGTACCATCAGCCCCATCACCAAGGGTTCATTCAGTGTGTGGTGTATTATAGGTAGGTCTCTTTGAGTCTGAGATGTAAAATATCTCATTACCAAATGAACAAGAAATTAACTGGACAGATTCGCAGCACCATTGGCTCAAACTGAATTTAAGGAGGAGCCAAAATATACCTCTGAAAAATCTTCATTTAATGCACAAAGGTTTCTGGAGTAAATGGGTCTGTCTCTCAATTTTTCTATCTCTTCTATCTTTGCTAATCAGTGATGACTGGAAACAAGATCCCAGACTCTTCAAGAAGCCTTGTGGTCCTGATGCTACATCCCTAACTCTGTTCTTACGGACATCATCTTTATTTCCATGGCAACTTCTTGTAGTGGCACAGTGGATGATGACTTCTGAAGGAGAATTAACAGTAGCAGACAAAATCCCAAAGGAACCACCTGATTTTCTTGTGCCATGAAAGACCTAGTTTCAAGAGGAATAAGAAGAAAGAGCACCAGAGAATACAACATGGATGCAGAATTGTTTTGAAAACAGATAGTTAATTTTATTTTGACAGGATATGAATTTCTTAATATCCTGCTCTGAAGTGTTTGTGGAGTATAGGTGATCACAAATTATTGAGACCAGATCATGAGGCATAGGATGAAATGGGACCTCTTGGGTTAAAAAGTCCAGTCCTGTGTTAATCATACTTAATCATATTGTTTAAATTAATTCAGAAAATGATCAGCTTCATCTGAAAACATACTAATTTCTCACACAGCCCTGATTTCTTTGGAAAGTTGTTCTGGATCCTCCCAATTCTGCACGAGAAATAGTCTACTTTCTAATCTCACTTCATTAGTCAACAAGTTATGGCCATTTGTGCTATATTTATTACACATATGGAAGCCAAATATCTCACACACTTCTTTCTCAGGGTGCCTAAAATAAAATTAACAAAGAAAGAGAGTCAATGTAACATAAAATGAAATAATATTAAAGAGTTCCATTGCAATTATTAAGTGAATGTCTGACCAAAACCATCACATCTGAACAGTCTTGAAATTTAAGGCAGATGGGATCTAGCTCTGTATTAATTACCTGGTCTTCCCTGCTTAATAACCTCATGTCTTGTTGAAAACCCCGTGTGCCAAACCCCCAGAAATCACCAAAAATGAGCTCCTGGAGGAAATGTGGAATGTAGTGGGATTTGGGGAAGAGATTAGTGCTACAGTTCCACTGGCACTTTAAATTGTCTGAAGCCAACTCTAACATGAAACATGTATAAATTTTCCATCTCTGGCTGTAGTTTCCCACTTTCCACTCCCACCTTGGACCAGCATGGATATTTTGTTCAGTGAATCAGTGTGAGAGACTGATCCAGTTTCAAACAAGCAACACTGGTGCAAAATGGCTGGGGAGAGAAATAGGAGATTCTTCTGATATACCTTTTGTGATTTAGGAGGGACTGAATCATGTTTCCTGAAGTATCTCTTGTCATTAACTAGGGTGTGGCCCAAGCGTTGTTCAAACATCCACCTTTTACACCTCGGGGTGGTAGATGGGCGCCCTTCCACCTCTCTGGGATCTTCTTAGAGTGTAGGCAATACTGTTTTGTGGTTTACCTCCCACCTGAAGTCACCTACTGAATGAGCGCTGAGCCCTGCAAAAATCTGTTAATGCCAGTTTTCACGATCTAAACAACACAAAGAAATCGATGCCAAATATGTACTGAAATGAGCTAGGGCAAAAGATGCATGATTTAGTAATGTGAAGCATAGCAAGCTCTGTCGATTGTCTTCAACACCTCTGGGAATCAGGCACCATATGCCCGCAAAAATGAGGCACATCAACTCAGCTGTCATTTCTGAGTGCATTGGCCTATGGCCCAACATCTACACAATTTTGAGTAACCAATCCAGCCAAATCAGCTGGATGTAGCATTTAGCAAATCAGTGATTGGCATCATAAATGTATGTATGGCACCATAAATGTAAGTCACGGTCTATACCACACAGAGAACAGAGCGGATTAGTAAGAAACAGGAGTGCTTCACTGTGCAAGACAAGACCAACAGGAGTTGTCTAACAAACAGAAAATGATGTGTAGTTATTAGAGCTGGAGTTTTTCCATTGGCTAGTGAGATTTCTCACCATCTGGGAGAGCTTTGAAAAAGAGCAGGAAGAGGCTTGATGAATGTTGTGTGGGGGAGTGTTGTGCAAAAGGAGGTTTGACAGGCTGAGCAAGCCAAGCAAACAAAGAGTGCAGCCAAAACAGAGACAGAAGGGAGCGAGAGGGAAGAGGTTGTGTGGGAGATGAGAGGACAGGCTTGACTTCAGCATGAAAGAGGTCTGTCAGCCCACGACAGTCCACAACACTCTGTGTGTGGGAGGCTAAAAGATCCTTGCACTTCTGTGAAGACCCAGGTGCTGCAAAGCTTTGGGCTGCCACCACAAAAACCTGCCTGCCTCTCACCAGTCTCCTGATGTGACCCCACCAGCTTTCACAAGGAGGTGTGTCCATGGGGAAGGGTTCATGAGGTCTACTCTGCTAGGAGGAGAACTGCTGGGTGGATCTACCAGCACCACAGCCATTCCATCAGAGCAAGTGACAAACTTCGAGCATTTGGGGGAGAGGCTCAAGGTACCACTGGCAAAACGGTTTCTCTGCTGAATGGACCGCACAGCTGCCAGGAGCAGTTGCAAGTAAGGTTACAAACAACATTGTGGGCATGGTTTTTGGTTGGCTGGTCTGTGTGGACTGACTGTTGGGGGAGAGAGAAATGTTCGTTTGCAAAGTTCAACCTACTATGAAATGCAGGGAAAAGCAATCCCTGATTTCTTCACTTTATCTCTCTGAAGAACCACAGTGCACCAACACCATCATTTTCATGCCATCTCTTGCAGGGATTTCCAACCTTCACAGGCCCTGCTGCCTTCTAACTTTCTCCCTCTATAAACATTTGGTGCCATTCCTCCCTTTTCTCCCTGATAACGGGCCCCTCACCATGCTCTCAGTTGTACCCACCACCCTCATCACTGTGCTGCCAAATCTGGCACGTCCAGTGCAAAGCCCAAGCTGAAAAGCCTGATGCTTTTTCTGTGGTGTTTGTCCGTGTCCTTTTGAGTGCTGGGAGCTGCAGGTCTTCAACAGGGTGGTTCTCAAACTTCTGGAATACTTGGGCCAAAAGAATTTTGTGGGTTATCAGTTACCATGAACCACCAAACTTTGAAATGAAATAATTCTTCAGTACAATTCCACAGAGCAGGTATTGTGACCTTTTAAACCTGAGTTTTGTGATTTAACTCACATGTTCACCCCCCAGACAATGTTGTTTGCTTGAATGAAAGCTCTTCTCAGTTCTGCAGAAATAAGTACTTTGAATATTAGCTTCTGGCTATGCTAGAGTGCCCTAGAGGTGCTGCAAATTACTCTGATCTAAGTAGGGATAGAGTGAAAATGGAAGGCCATAAGACTGTATTGTTTGTTTCATCAAGCAATAACCCCATCAAGGTTGTATTTTTCCCCTCCAATTGTTGTGTCTTTGTACCAACATCTCTAAGAAAGACTCTGAGAAATCTGTAACAAGAGTTCCTTGGAGATGATGGGAGCTTGGGTAATGAACCCAGCTCTTGCTGGGTCAGTGTGATAGTGAATATTAAAGACAACAGACTGGCAAATGATCCAACTGCTGCAAGACTGCATAGTAGACTATTCCAGTATTTCCCTGTTTATAATTGCTGCTCTAAATGTGCTCTATTGACTGTTTGCAGAAAGAGGGAAAAGGAACTGTGGACTTGTCCAGCATTATAGATCCAAATCACTGGGATGGCCTTCTTACATAGCTCCTTTTTTCTAGGGACTGTGATGGGCTGTGTAATTTTTTAGCCATATGTGTGTCTGCATGCACCCATGCACAGAAGTGCATGGATGGGCAAATATAACAGACCCACTGCTGTGAAGAGAATCTGGAAAAAACTCAGATCTCAGCATCCAGCTGTAATAAGTCACATAGCTATTGATGCAATCCTTTCCATCACAGATTCTCAATGCATTTTAAGGTATTAGTATTTTCAATCCCATCTAAAATAATAGCTTCAAAGGAGTTGCACCAAGTCCAGTCTATGTCTGCAAGGCTTGATGAGAAAACCCACATTTTCTCTCTCCTTTCAGATACTCTCAAACTCTGCACTTCTATGTTGTTCTATTTTATCTATCTGTTGGGCAGTAATGGACAGAAAGACTTCACTCCATATTTGCACTGTGCAGTTGCAGATCTAATCCCCATGCCCCTCCCTTCTCTGATTTATGAGAGCAGACCAGCCCTGCAACCTTTAACACTGCACCTGCACATCATGGCTAACAGCTTTAGCTGCTTTCCTGCAATAACTCATAGGATCTCTTTCCTAGGCAGCCACGCCTTTACATTAGCAGGTATTTCCTCTACTGGTTCTTTGCTCTCTGGCTCATTTTTTGACTGCCCTCAGCCTTTCCCCAGATGCTGAAATGATCTAAATCCTGTGGTGACAGGCTGTGCTGTGTTTGTCGTGTGCTTAACTCCTAAGGCAGCATCATGTTTGGCTTTGCTGCTCTCCTTCCCATTAGCTTCACCACTGCTGTTAAGAAAAGCAATCCTACAGCTGAGGTGCAACGTACACACCCAGGGGAACTCCACTGTCAACTTCTTTCCCAGTAGTAGTTCTAGTCTTCTTTACCTTCTGACCTGCTTTTGTCTCGAATTCTTTTTATTGGGGCACTTTTTTGTGTCCCAAGACCCTGATTACATGCTCTTTAAACGACCTCTGAGAAAAAGGAAGATCTCTATCTCTATCTCTATCTCTATCTCTATCTCTATCTCTATCTCTATCTCTATCTCTATCTCTCTCTACCTCTATCCCTATCCCTCTATCTCTACCTCTATCTCTATCTATCTATCTATCTATCTATCTATCTATCTATCTATCTATCTCTATCTCTATCTCTATCTCTATCTCTATCTCTATCTCTATCTACCTCTATCTCTTTATGTCTATCTCTAATCTATAACCTGTATGTCTTCCTCTCTCAGTTATACCAGGGCCCAGCACAGCTGGTGAATTACACATCTGAGTTAAGGGATTAGCCTCATGACCTGCTACAAGAGCTCATGTCCCAGTACCTCCTTGGCTGAAGCAGACTGTGACTCAAGGAGAATTTGGCCCTGAAATGCATGTCAGGCCATTTCCAAAGTGGTCTTACTCCCAGGTGGAGGCTTTGATTTTCCTTCATATCTGAAAGCTAGAGCAGCAGGGAGACATTTGTACTTCAAAATCTCAGACTAGAAAAGGGATCTGGTATGAGAAATTCCTTTATTTTATATCAGGAAAAGCAAAGAGAACAGCTGAGCACAGCTCTCCACTAGCACTCATCTCAACTATAAAGTATCTTCTTTTCAAGGTGGCCACTTAGATAGGAGAGCTTTGAAGAAAATTGGCCACTTCCAGCCACAACACTGTGAGACACAGCCAGACCCTTTTGTGCTCTGTTTGCTCTCTGGAGAAAAGCAAATAGTATGGGCTTTGACCATGAAGTTAGGTGTTTAGTGAAAAAAACAACCACTATTGTTTCTGCACAAAAATGAAAGCTGGGACAAGAGCCCCAATGCATCTTCAAACAAGGAGGGAACAGAGCTGAGGTGAGTCCTTAGGCTGGGAACCTTCCCAGCATTGTGTTTTAGAGTTAATGGTCAGGCTCAGCTGCAGTCACTATGTGATTCAGCAACTTTGCAGATGCCTGCTGTCTGCCACATCTTGCTGTCACATCCTTTACCTTCAGCTCAGGTCTGTTGTGCCTACTTTCAGATGGAGTCAGACAGGCATATTGGGGAAACCCTGTATAGATGTAAAATTACCTTACCTTACAGATATGAAAGGGAGGCATTGGTTTACACTGGCAGAGGGTTTATCTCCAACTTGCTAACCTGAAGCAAGATTGTAGAAGGCAAGGAATCCAATATATGGAAATAATAGTGTTTAAAAACAGTTTCATAGCTAAAGCATGCTTTTCTCACCCAAAACAAAATGCAGAAGCACTGTTCACACACCAAACATGCAACTAAAAAGGATCTAAACAAATCAATGTATCTATGCATTGCAATCATTATTGCTAATGCATTTTATTGGGTATTCAAAATCAACAGTGCACTGCTCATGTGTTACACATCTGCTGGTTTTTTATGTTCTGTGATCATTGTTGTAAAAAATGCTGTTTGAGAGAGAGAATTCTGGATTCATCACTTCTGAAGTCAGACATTAGGAAGCCCTACTGGGTCTTTATCATAGAATCACAGAATGGCTTTAGTTGGAATGGATCTTCAAAACCATCTCTTTCATGGCAGGGACACCTCCCACTAGACCAGTTTGCTCTGAGCTCTGTCTGACCTGGTCTTCCAGGGATGGAGCAGCCACAGCTCCTTTGGACAACTGTGCCAGGGCCTCCCCATTCTCACAGGGAAAAATTTCTTCCCAATATCTAGTCTAACCCTGCCCTCTGGTAGTTTAAAGTCATTATCCCTTGACCTTTTCTTTCTCTCCTGAAAAGAAAGACAGCCCAGCATTTTACCATTAAGCCTCTTGATATCATTCAGATTGATACTTGTGATCAGAGTGCGCTGACAAAATGTCCTGAAACTCCATTGTACCACCTGCAGATCCACTGAAGCTCTGGGATGAGACAGCCCATAGGGTTTATTTCTCCTTTAGATGTGCTCCAAATCCTACTGAGGCCAGCCAGGGACTCCTCACTGAATCAGGTCATCTGCCTCACTATCAGCAATTCGTCTGCAAGGAGTGAATAAATCAGTTGAAAAAAACTGGGTTCAATTGCTGGTTCTGCCACTTGCTTTCTCAGTAGGTTTATGGCCTCTATTTCTCCTCTAATTCTTGTTCATTTTGGCTTATCCTTGTGGCACCAAAGCAACATCAATCTCCACTGGGATGCTGAGATGCTCTTGCATTGCATATCATTCCAAAGGAAAATGCATAATTCAGTTATGTGAATTTCTCAGTTCTCCTTAGCTCCTCATGTTAAAAAGCTTCACAACTTCATTCCACAAGAGGCAGAATGGACACTCTGACTGGCACAAGTGACCATATAACCCAGTATCTTCAATGGGAATGTAAACAGCATAAACACATTTGATTCTACCCTTGATCTAACCATTTTCTGCATAGGAAACTTAATGGCTGACGTCTGTCTAGTTAAGAATCTCCAATGGATCTGTCTTCCAAGGACTCATCTCATGCACATAGTCATGTTTTGGGTCTAGCACATCATCTCTTGAGGAGATCTGTGGGTTAACTTCATGGACCCACACACAGCTGGTGAAACTCTGTCGCCCTGTTTTTGAAAGCCTTCTGAAATTTTATATTCTCGAGTCAGATTTTCTCACACATTGTACTAAAAACACTAGCTTTGTTTACATTGCTTCTTGGAGAAGGGAAACTGACGGACTGGTCACCTAGCCAGTCTGGTTGAGAAGTGGGATTTCATCTTCCAATCCTCTCTCACTTTGCCAACCCTATAAATTGTGTAGCCATAATAAACGGGCTCTCTTTTTGGGGGCTTCTGCTGTTCTCTCGATTGTGGGGAAACCGTGTCCTTCTTCTCGTGTCCTGCTGCCACACAACTCACTGGTGAAGTTCCTGAGTCAGCCTGTCCAGTGTTGCAAAGTTTGCAATAATTACCCCAGGTAAGCATTTCATCCGAGTGAGCATGCTGCAGGGAGTTCAAACTTGGTGTATCTTAATACGTAACACTTAGGTCTTCAAATACTTCTATAAGCTGGTGCCTCAAGCCCCTTTCCCTGTAAAATGTCAGCCAGGCCCATGGCTGGAACCTGCCTTTGGCTTGAGGCAATGAAGATCATAGCCTGGAAGCTGAAAAGCACCTCAGAATTAAAGGCTCTCAGATTGTCTGCCAGTGCCTCAAGAAATGAAATACAGTTCTACTCCTAAAATGTCAAAGGTATGTCAGTGTGAAGAGGAAAAAAAAAGAAAAAAGTGAAAAGTTTGAAAAAGAGGTTTTGCTAGCAGCCAGGAAAATGTAACTCCTTTTACTTAATCTTTTTCTGCCTCTTCTGAGCACGAAACTTGGTTTCAGTGGAGGAAAAACAATGGGGAAAAAAGTTAAAATGCAGTGGGAGCAAATAAGTGTATATTTGCTTTGTATCAAAGAATCATATGCATAAAGTGATGAAGTCCTTGCAAGTCTTTAACACCCTTCCCCATATCCTATCTCTGAAATTCCTTCACCTCTCCTCATTCAGCAGCCAGGACAGCAGCTGCTTGCTGTGATCAGCTGTCTCACAGGTACAGTCATGTTTGCTCTGAGTGATGCAGCTGAAGAGATTATAGTAATTTTTGGTTTCACGGCACTTCTTTCAGTTCTGGCCACTTTTCAAGAGGCTCCAAACTTTGACTGACTCAAGGACTACAGGGCAGGAGAGGTGAAGGTAAGGGAAAGATGGGTTACCCAAATGAACATAATCAAATGACTGCTGCAGCGCTGGAGCAGAAATGATGCAGCACACACTTCTGCATTGCTCCTTGGAGCCCCAGGAAGAGACTGGACACATTGAGTTGTCTTTATCCCCTCCATGGGAAAGGACCTCCATGGGTTTTCAAAGACCAGCTCATCTCAGAGCTCCCCTCCTTTTCCCCTGGCTTCCCCACCATTCTCAATGCCCAGGCTTAGTGACATCCCAACAAGGGTGGCACCCCGGGATCACCCCACCACTACCCACCATCCAGCTCAGCCAGCGAAGAGGTTTCTCTTCCTGCCACCTGAGCTCAAGGCACAGACACTTGGCACGGGGCCAGCAAGGCTTTTCCCATCACTAGATCCCCATTGGTTGCTCTTCCTTCAGGGGCCTCTGCCTGGCTCTCCTCCACTAATGTTCTCTGTCATTCCAAAACAACCAGCCAGCAACAGTGCTTATGTCTAGTGAGACCAGTGAGCAGTGGGTCAAGAGTGCACCCAAGCAGAGTGTGGTGAAAATAACTGACTCCATCTGCTTTGGGTCGGAACAGCTTCAACTCATCAGAGGGAACCAAAGAGCCTCCACGGGTGGTGAAGGGGCTTTCTGAATCCATCTAGGGAGCTGGCACTGGAAGAAGCCAAATATGCTCTTAGTGTTTATGCTGTCAGGCTATGAGGTATTCATCTTCATCCCAAAACACATTCCTCACAGAACACTTCAGTGCTTCAAACTCTGCCATTGGGAGAGCTAAGGAAATGAAAACTGGGAGGATGATGCTGAGCTGTCAAGCCTCACATACAGCAGCAACTGCTCCCATGCCTAGGATGCCTCCTGAGAGGCAGCAGGACACGGCACTGTGCTGCTTGGTTTTCATCCTGCCATGGGCATGTAAAATGAAGAATTATATCCCTAACCACTTTCAGCTCTCTGCCATGTGGGGAAGGTGCAGGGAAGCAAAGGGGTTGTTGCAAACCCAAGCTGGAAATTTTCCTCCTTGGGTCCCATCCAGCAGGCTCAAAACCTTAGACCAATGAATGGCCAGCATTCATTGAGAAAGGGATGCTGGGCATTGCTGGTATTCAGGGCATGTAGGTACCAAATAGAGATCTAAGTAAGACTATCCCTGCACTATCACCTCTCCTGAGCTCCAGATATTAAAAACAAGCAAAGTCAGAGCTCTAGCAGCCTTTTGGGAATAAGACTCCTTCTCCTGACCCTTCCTTCAGTAAATGGATCAAAATTTAGAACTCTAAATTTGAACTCAACTTTGAAATCCAGGCTTGTTTTCATGTCCTCGGTGCCTACACAAATATTTTCAAGAGAAATTTGGCATTTTGGATGTCTCTGCTTTTTGTCCAAAAAAGGGATTCCACTAGAGCCCCAGTTCAATGCTGAGTTCAACCCACCCATCGTGTCCCTATGGTTTGTCTCAAGTTGAGTACCTTCTTAAATTAAGGTACCACAAAATAGGAGCAAATTCTGCAAATTTGGCCACAGACATTTCATTTCTCATGCAGTGCTCCTTTTGTCCCATGAACAGGACTTCTTTCAGTCCTCACACTACCTAGACACAATTCTTAATATTTTTCTTAACATTTTTCTAAATACGATAAATTTACAAATTTAATATAATTTTTAATGCATGTTTTCAATAAGAGGCTACAATATGTAACCTCTGAAAACTGCTTTTCCCTTCCAATAGTGATGTTTACAGCTCCTTCTACCCAGAACCACCACATCATTTTGACTGCTGTCAGTGTGGCAAAGCAAGCAGGACTTTGGTTATGCAAAGGGCAAGGCACTAGTGTGAAAAATAGCAGGGAATTGCCACAGGGACATCTGCCTGTCCACAAGGACACCTTTTGCAGGTTGGATGAAGCCATGGGAGCTGATGGTGCAGCTCTATCAACTGATGTGCCTGAAGTAACCACAAGCATCTCCCAGCTGTGATCACACATGACACTCCTTTCTCCAAAAGAAATTGCACTGTCTGGGAGAAGGAAAATTACTTGCAAGTCTTGATGGCAACTAAATCTCTTTTTTTTCCTCCTCTCACAGAGAACTGAAATTTTTGATCACTTACTCTTTGTTTTTAGGTTATTGCCTCCTTGGTATTCCGGCATTTTTCTGCACCGTGTCAAAATCCCTGAAACATTCAGTTGTTTCACCTAGACTGGCTGAAAACCACATAGGATGAGCCTGAAAATAAACCTCCAGGGCTAGAGAAAGGAACTACTTCTTGAAAATCCCTTGATGTGTCATTCAGCAAAATGATGGGAGCTGTGATTTACCACCTCCAATAGAGAACAAAGAAACAGGTCCTTTTGAATGTGGTGTCAAAAAACCCTCTCCTTCTTCACTAATTTAGTAGCAGCACGTGGTCCAAACTTCTGGGGCAGCTTTGAGTTCTGGTCTTGAGTTGTCCCACATAGTAGACAGAAGAAGCTGAAGTCTCTGGAAGAGACTTTCAACTTGTTCTGCTAAGGAGAACAGAGCAAAGTAGGACAAGGTTAAATTTGAAGGTGGTTTTCTTTGTCTTCTGGTTCCTGTGGCTCCTGGTTGCCCTTTCTTCCTTCACTCATAAGCTCCTCTGAAATTTGGGAGGCAACAAAATTGAGAACCTCATAAGGCCATCTGTCATCTGGAAAAGCGGATCTGACAAGACACCAGATATCAGAAATTTTTTAGGAAAAAAATAAAGAGGCAATGAAGGCTATCCTGGAAGAGGAAAATGAATTTTTAGGGAGTTTGTTTCCTTCTGTACCTTCAGGAAATTGTGAGGCAAAGGGAGATGATGACATAGTTCTCCCCACTCATCTGAGCTGCTGGCTGCACCCAGCTCCTGCAGAGTGGGTGCAACATTATGTGATGCAGACTTTACTGGATTTACAACTCTCAGAAATCACATTTCTTGAGGCTTTTATTCACTCCTCAGCCCAAACAATGGCTGATTCACACAGGAGAGTCCGTAAACTCACGTCTTCTACAGTTCTTGTCTCTGACAGTGCTATGGTGCTGCAATAAAAGGATGCATTTAATGGAAGGACTCGAGAACTGCCCAAGGAGGTGCCACACCAACTCTTCTTCAGACCCTTTGGTGTCTTTGGTCACATATGAGGGACGCCACTGGTATCCAAATGGCTGGCTCTGAGCCTGGTGTTGCAAGATGGGGAAGCCAAGCTGTGGCTCTGAGCCAAGATACAGTCTTAGGAGGTGTGCAAAACAGCACAGACAGTCCAAGTGTTTAAACCTTCCTCTTGGCATGTCAGACATGGGAGAGGGCAGGAAAGTGATAGCAGGTAGCGTCATCCCCTCTAGCTCCCCTCACACATCCAGAGGTGTTTCCACCAGGCTGTAAGGGTCCAAGCCAAAGCACATACCAAATACTGCCAAGCTCTGGCACAGGCTGCCCAGGACAGGGGTGGACTCCCTATATCCCTGGAAGTGTTCAAAAGCTGTGGAGATGTGGCACTTGAGAGCGTTTGAGTGGTGTCCTTGGCAGTGCAGGGTTAATAGTTGGGTTTGATGATCTTAGAGGTCTTTTTCAACATAAATGATTCTATAATTCTATGTCAACTTCAGCAAAGTTGATTCTAGCTATCTTAGGGAGCAATGCCAGAAAAATCCCACATTCAGAGGTTTAGCCTTATCTGCAGTTAGTGGTATTATCCCAAATATTACTGTGGATTTTAGATTTGGGGAGAAGTTCTTCATTCCTTTACCTTTTTGTTAGCACACTTTTCCCACTCAGACAAGGTCAGCAGAACCTGGTAGAGGTGTGCCCACAAGGCTTTAAGTGAAACTTCCCACCTTGCAGCACGCACCACAATTTGTCTTGAACAGAGATGAGGACAGCTGCCATTTCCACATCACTTGGGACCCAGGACTTCAATTTTGGCCTTGTTGGAGGAATAACTGAGCAATGCCCTAAAAAGTCCCTGATATTGTTGACTCATGGGTTTATCCTCTTAAAAGTCCAAGCAAACTGTAACGTTTCATCATGTTTGCTTTCAAGTTGCCATAAAAAGCAGGGCAGCACAACACACAGAATCTGCAGCTCCTGAAATGCGAAAATCTTCACCTCACTTCAACACTGGCTTTAACGGGATACTGCTTCTTCTTCGTGACTTTGCCACTTTTTCTTTCCCTCCCACCTGCCAGCTACAATATATATATTTTTTCTTTTTTATCCTCCTGTTGATTTTATGAGACTCTGCAGTCTTTAAAGATTTTCTGATGGGGAATATAGTGCTGGGAATTTGAGGGACAAGCCTACACCTGGTCTGTAAACAGCTGGAGTGGTATCACTACCTTTGCTTCTCCTCTCTTGGCCAGACTCTCTCTGTGCCTCTCTGGCAAAAGCACCCCGGGGATGAGATGTGCCACAGTCACTCTGATCCCTCCTGTGCACTCAGCCAGGCTGTGTACAATGACCAGGATCCAGGCAGAGGGCAGACTGGGGGTACCCACCTCACTGAATGTGTCTTCCCCTGGCAAGGACCAGAGAGGTTTCTAAGAGCCTGTGCTGAAAGAGCTGCAGCCCATCACTCTTCTGCTGGTGTCCAGATGAGAAATGGGGATTATATTTTTCTTATGCTCTGTTTTAAAAGAAATGGCAGAAGGTGATTTACCTCTTTAGAATTTTATTTTCCTGCTAAAACAATCTCTCTCTCTGCATCCTAGTTCCCTACAGACACCATCTCCAGGTGATCTGAAGAAGATGTCCATTTTTCCCTGATGCTCCGGACTGACCATTCTCTTTTTGAGATGGGGGAGAGAAGTGGCATTTTCTCTCTTCTGTAATCCTCTCTAGATGAAGTTGTGAGCACAGCTGGAATTAATGCAGATGACTGGGTGAACTCATGAGAAGTTTCTGTGGAAGCTGTGGCATTAAACCCCTCCATCCTTTGATGGCATCCCTAAACCCTTGCACTTTTTCTGGGAGCCTAATGAAATCAGAATGAAGCAGCACCCTGTATGTGGTGAAGGAATTTGAGACGTTAACCAAAGGGCAGATTAAGGTTAAATGGACCTCAAATCCATGCAAATATTGCCCCACAAGAAGAAAAACTTACCTGTCTCACAGGATTTGCTCTTTTCCCCCCAAGAGGACTGTAATCACCAAAATTGTACTGTTAAGAGCTTAATACATGAACCACAGGGTAAAATTATTGTTGGTTTAGACCATCAGATGGTCACATTTGCTGGATCTGCTCCAGCTCCATGTACCCCACTGTCTAAAGGGTTGGTCTGCAGGGAGCCCTTTGCACAGAAGAATTTCTTACAAGGAGGATGGTGAAACACTGGCAGAGATTGCCCAGGGACATGGTAGATACTCCATCCCTGGGAAAATTCAAGGCCAGGTTGGCCAAAGCTCTGAGAAGTCTGGTCTAGTGAGAGATGGCCCTGCTTATTGCCATGGAGTTTGGTCTAGATGGTTTTAAAAGTCTCTTCCAACCTGACCCATTCTATGAACCTATAATCCCAAAAGGCTAAGTAAGGATACATCTGCCCATGTCTAGGGGGAAAAAGATGTTAAATTAGTAGGTCTTGCTCCAAAGGAAAATGTTATTGGTTTTTTTCTTTCTTTCTCTTCCTCTTTCAATTGGGTTCTACACAGCCTATTGTTGCTCTCCACATAAAACCTATTCCTAGATTCTTCATAAAGTGTTTTCTCTCCCCCACTAGTGATTTCCCGTTGCTCAGGATATGGACTCTGTTCCTGGGAGCACTGTGCCTGCAAGGTTATAGCTCTGGATGTATTTGACTAATGGAGCACACAAATGATTCCCACCTGCAGAAACAGGATATGATAAAAGACATGCCACTTGTCACCTGCAAACTTGTGATCTAGATATCATAGAACAATGGAAAAGTTTGGATTGGGCTTCTTTGCCTTTGTAATTGCCTACACCTGCAGTTTTCCTCTCCTCTCCTCTCCTCTCCTCTCCTCTCCTCTCCTCTC
>VZTR01012088.1:248223-255723 GCA_013400775.1 Chaetops frenatus
AACCATCACCAGAGAGTAATAGGCAGAGGAGCCTAAAAGAAAATAAAGTCCAGCCTACAATAGCCCAGGGGTTTGGAAATAAATGACAGAACCAATCTGAGAGAGAGAGATCCCTGAACTAAAGAATAGCATCTGATGCTGGTTGTGTGAAGAGTTCCCAGGGAAAGAACACTAGCTACCTTTGCAAAGCTGAGTGTGCTGCTGGTTGCACCTCCCAGGGTCCCAGCCCTGGTCCAGGGTATGCTGAAGCAATTTTGTATGCAGGGGAGCTTGTGCTGCTCCCACACCAGCTGTTGCAGCCCCCAAACCATCAGGATCCACATTATGGGGCTCTGAGAGTTTAGGTGGTCCCTCAAACCCTGCAAATAGCTGAACCACATTAGCACCTGAAGGCATCCTTGAATCTGGCTCCCCCTCCTAGGTTTTGATGTTCAGTCTCATTTCATGGCAGCATGTGGTTTTGTTTCCACCTGTTTGTTATGGTGTCTGCTCTGTTGTGAAAAGGAGCTGGGTCTTCAGCTGATGGATGTGCTCCCACAATTTTTAAAAGAGAGATCTGATTACTTTTAAACTTTATTTTAATGCTACGCAACTTCCCATTGGCATCATTAAAGACAGTCTTGTACGTGTGTTTTAAACACAGCTTTTTCTTAGGATAATGAACATGAGTTGGTTCCATGAGAAGCCTCAAGGGCACGTCAGCTCTAATTATATCAAAGGGATCAAATATCAACAGGGAAGAACAGTATTATCTTACTCCTCACTAGCACATTCTACCTGGAGACAGCTCTGTTGCAAACAGATCTAACTGCCTGACTGCATTTGCAAAGTAGCCCCGTTCCCCTGTTAAAAGTGCAAAAACAAAGGGAAAAAGTCAGCATTGCATAAATTTCTCCTTGTTTCTCTACCTCTGAGTGGGAAAGGTTGCACAGACTTGAGAAGCACAGGGTCAAGCCTGGAGGGAGAAACAGAGGCTGGAGGGTCTTCTGTGTTGTCTCCTTTCATTGCTTGGTCGGTCTCAGTGGCTTCATCCCACGAGGCTGTCTGTCCTCAGAACCAAAACTGTCACTGCAATATTAATTTTTTAAAAGTTTTGTTTGTCACAGTATTTCTGTCCCAACCCAGAAGCAGCATGAATGGGGTATGTTCAGCCTGAGTGCTGGAAGGAATTGGCAGGGGCTGGAGGGTCCTGTCTTCAGTGGATGCAGCTTCACATTGCTCTCTGAGAGTACCCAGAAGAGCAAAGTTTCATCCACCAAAATAAAAGTAAAATTAATGACCCCCCACTTGCATCAGTTTTGGAAAGAAATTCACAGAAATGCACCCAGACCCTCTGAGAATGGTATTTTCCATCTAACTCTCCATCCAGCTATAACTGAAGAAACCACTTTATACACTCCTGGATTCTGGCCCAGAAAATGTGTGGTTTCCTAAAATGATTGCATATATATACACACACTACTTTATACCAGCCAATGCCTTCTGAAATGTAGGTGGTTAGAAATTGGCTGATCTTTTCCTATTACATATTTCAAAAATGAGTTGACATTCATATATAAATTCTGCATAAGCTTCATGAAGTCTTAGTACCAATAGTGAAAGGGAATGTCAACAACCACTTAGCTGCTAATATGGGCTGGAGATAATAAGGAAGGTGGCTGGGCAAATTGTATTTCCAGGAAATTTTGTCAATTACACAAAAATAGAAGGGCTTCAGGGAAAAAAAATCTTGATTCTTTTCATGAAAGAAGTAGGAAATGTGAGGTTGAAAGGAAATTTGAAAATGGATGTATAAGGTCCCAATTTACTTTAATATTTCCTGTGTAAAGTCTTAAAGTTAAAGATTGATTTTTCCAATAAACATTACAAGCATAAGACATGGAGGTATGATCACAGATCACGTACCAGATGGAGAGCTATGGAAAAATAACTACTGCTCTTAGAATGAGTTTTGTCTTCTTTTTTTTCTCACAGAAACTCGCATTAGTATGAAAGAAAGGGATCAGATCTGAAACATGCAGTAAGAAAGACTCCAACTGCCAAAGTATGAATAAAAATGGAAGAATTTGGCCCAAAACCAAACTCAGTTAAGAAAAGAAAAAAATATATATCAAGTATAATTGAAATTTCAGGGAGATTTCTGATACACCAATTGGATTTATAATTTGATCCCAGCATCATAAATTGAATAATCATAAAGTCTTAGTCAAAATTTTTATTTTCACAACCAAAGGAAATGTAGTTTTCACTGAAATGAAAACTACTTTCAGAGTCCTAACTTCAGCACAATCACAAGTTAAAACTAAGCGGGCACATTCAGACAATGTCCAGGGTCTATGTGTCTGCACCTTCATGGGAAGGTGCACATTTTGACCTTTATTTTGAGTCATTTATTATGGGGCCAGCACTCATTTCACACGAAAAAAAATGTACAAAAAGGACTCTTAAAAGTTGGATTTTAAATTAAATTTGGTTGTTCTCTTGAACTCAATCTTTTTTGAGAGGAAAGATTTTTTTTTTTCCTGGTGCATTTTTGTGTGTATTTGCATGTTCAGATTTCAGGAAGTGGAAACTAAAAAAGTAAAAGGTTGTCCCTTCAAAGCAGAAAAGTTCTCACTCGCTTCTAATTTTTCAACCGAAACATAGATCATAGAATCATAGACTCCCAGAATGGTTTGGTTTGGAAGGGGCCCTAAAGATCATCTCATTCCACCCCCTGCTATGAGCAGGGACAGCTTCCACTAGACCAGGTTGCTCCAAGACATGCCCAGCCTGGTCTTGAGGACTTCCAGGCATGGGACAACCACAGCTTCTCTGGACAGCCTGTGCCAGGGCCTCACCACCCTCACAGCCAAGAATTTCTGCCCAATATCCCATCTAATTCTGCCCTCTGGCAGTGGGAAGCCATTGCCCTGTGTCCTGTCCCTCAAGGTCCTTGCCCAAAGTCCCTCTCCAGCTCTCCTGGAGCCCCTTTAGGCTCTGGCAGGGGCTCTAGGAATGATTTATCAGAATGACAAATGACTTAGAAAGAAATGCTGTTTTCTGACTGCCTTCTTCCTTTAGGAACAAGAAATTTGGGATGGAGTAACAAAACCAAGGGCAGAAAATGGGTAGGCAGCTGAAGCAGAGCCATCATTCAACACCTCCTTGGTCACTACCAGGAACTGAGGATCAGTGTGCCCCTGATTTCAGTTCTTCTGGACTAGGAGTGTTTGCAAATACATCCCTGTGTTTCTGAATTTATTTCACTTTAGCTTCTGCCACAAAATGTGTTCCCTGTAGGAATAATTATTTGTGTTCCTGAGCGCATGCAGCGGGATATATTTTTACTTGTGCTGTCATGCAAGTCCCTGATCCCTCCCACCTCCTTACAGCTGCTGCCTGTGACTTTAACATTTTCTCTCTGGGGTTTGGAGAAGAATATCTTTTTTTCCAGTCCCATCCAGCCTGGTAAGAACACCTGATTTTTTCTGGAGAAGACTGGTGTGTGCATGCCTTAGGGCTCACTGATACTTTGGTTCATCAGCTGTGCTGAGGACACTGAGCCACCCCAGGGATGCTGCACCTGTCATCATCCCAACAGTGTCCTGCTGGGCAAAAGGGACCCTTCACTGAGGACATTTTCATGGTACATCTGACAGATTGACTTTCCTAAAATGACCCAGGTTCATGCAGCACCTGCTCTCCTGCCTATTGTGTTCAGAGCACTTCCAGGATATCTCTCTACATCTCTCTTGGCTTTTGTTGGGATAAGCGTGTAAGATGACATCTCCACCTCATCTCAACCCATCCCACCCCCTCCAACATGGAGGCAAAGGCTGTGGTTGGGCAAGCCAAGAGCATGAACCTCCTTGCAAGAGAAGAGGACTCAAAGGGAAAAGCAGTGAAAATGTATATTGTTCCCAGTGAGCTTAGACAGTATTTAAAATTTAACAACAGAAACTGACTCCTTATGAAAACCTCCAAAGCACTTAAAAACAGGAATCTGGTCTCTCGCCTCCTCCCTGCACCTCATACTCTGAAGTGCATAACAATGGAAACTCTGTTCCTATGTGCTCCCCTACAAACGACCCCTGGAAAGCATGGACTGCTTCCTGTAGGCTTCTGCCATTATCCCTTCCCCAGTAATATCTGCATCTGCCTCCAGGTCTGTAATCCCATTTCTTTAACTGAGTTGTGAAGTAGGGTTTAAGTGACTCCATTTAGATTTTGTCTCTTGGCAATAGGAGATAGTTATTTCAAATTAGAAACAAGGAACATGAGATTCTGAACCAAGAGAGAATCTAGAAAGCAACAACAAGTGCCTGGCTATAGGTGAAAATTTAAGATGAGTTTATGGAGTCCCTGTAATTACATTTTCTATGTGTGCTTTTTTGTGGTTACCAGGTAACTGCAAAGTGATTACACAAATATTTATGCTTGGCAGGTTAGCCACTGCTGATACCCAGGATTAGCATCATTTTCCTGCCCTTGGAATTCTTTGTGCTAATATCTGGGACTTATATCAGGATAAAGGCACCTCACCAGAAAAAAAACCCCACTAATGCCATGCTTCTTATCTGAGCCATCAGTTTGCACAGTACTGAAACACAGCACTTGTATTTTGAAATACAAATACTTTTCCTTTCTCTGTGATATATCCAGGATATTTTATATGCCTTTCTTAGAAACTGTGCAATGTACTGTGCTGGATCTTTTCTGCCAAACCTATAAACCTTCTGTATGTGCGTGCATGTGTAAGGACACAGCAGTGGTTTAACCAGATTCTGTTGGGCGCTACAAACACAAAAACAGGAGCAAGTCACAGAGGCAAGGGCGTGAAACTGCAGGGTCTCATACTGCCCACATCCATGCCCTATACACATGGCAAGTGTGAGGTAATAGGAGGTGAAATCATACCCCTTAATGAGAAAGAGCAGAGCTCAGTCACTTTCTCCAGAGTATGGGAGGGTGTGCACTGTACTATTCCACAGGCTGGCCCATGCCCTCACCAAATCCATCCCTATTGCTCTGCAGGTCCCCAGCTGACATCAGTGTGGAGGCACATCCTTGGATAGTTAAATGAATTTGGGGATAGGATGGACCTTTTGGTCCATCAGGGTATCTGATTTCTGCTCATCCTAAATGTGCTTATAGCAGAGCAAGGACACTTCAGAGAAGAAAGGGCCCGAAGAGGGCCCTTCTGCCTGGCTCCTACCCATTTCAGTGAAAATCAAGTGGCTGCTAGGATGTCTTGAGAGTAAGCACATGATGCCCCAAGCCTGTCACCTCTGTCCCTCCCTACTTACTCTCATTAGGTGGTGAGACCCAAACCATCGAGCTTACTCCTTCAATTGGGGGTTTTCCTGCACAGATCCCCTCTTTTGGGAACACTGCAAAAATTGCCCTCTTGCTAAGCCACTCAGACCCACCCTCTGCCTCCCAGTGCCAGCACTGCTGGGTACCTACTAAGAGTCACAGAAGGCAGGAGAGGACAGAGAAGGGAAACTTGAAGAAAGCAGTGCTGGAGGGAACCATCATGTTGGGTGCTCATTGTATAAAAAAGCTCATCCACAAACCAATCTGGTCTCCTTCTTGGAGTTAACATTGCCCAAGTACTACGTGAGTTCAGTGAGAGTTTCTATTAGTCATGAACCTGATTTTTTTTCTGACCATTCCTTTACTGAATATGATCACAATCCCTTAAGTCAGGAAAAACATCTCAACTGTGTTCTCAGGCCAGGAGTGAAGGGAATGGTGGTCAAACAAGTCTGGGAAGCAATTACCCCCAGATCTGACACTGTGGCAGCAGAACCAACCCATCAAGATACTACACAGGGCATTGTGAACATTCACACTGTTATAACCCAGGTTTAATCACTCCAAGCTGATACAGGGATTTGGTGGCCAGTGATTTCAGAAATCACTTTTATTTTACCAACTTTTGTGAGCAGGCTGCTGTTTGCATATGAAAATGATATCTTGCAAAACATAGATCTGCAAAATGAACAATGGGACTGAATGCTTGGGATCTCATTTATTTCTTTGGTCTCTGCATGGAGCTTTCAGAGTGTGGAAACCTGCACAGAAGAAGGAGGAAATTATTTGAAGGGAGTCTGCTTTCAAGTAGAAAAGAAATAATTTGCTGAATGTTTTAGATACTGTTGATGTTCTCAAATTTAAAGCATGAAAAGAAACCTTTTCTTGCAGCACAGCTGAGAGCAGGAGCTATGTCTTTGATGTCTGTCTGCACACAGTGGGGTGTTGTTCATGAATTACAAGCAAATGTAATGCACTGTCATTCTTAAATAAAACCATACTAGTTAATTAAATTGAGACCTCAGTGACCAAGTGATTGTTCTGCAGGTTTGGAAATTTCTATCCCGCAATGCTCTTCAGCTTGGGGTAAGTCACTTAACCTCTATGTTTCCCAGTCCTCCTCCCCATAGCCTCTGTCTACTGATGAAAAAATAAGTATGATTTACACAGAGTGGTATGAACATATTTTCCTGATCCTTCAGAACTTGTACTCTGACATTAATGAGACCTGCAATCTCTGACATAGCATATGGTTAACCTCCAGGAGTCCTCTGCCAGCCAGGCTGCTGTCTGGGCTGGCTGCTCCAAGGGTCTCTCTTGGTCACCATGGAGTCAAAGGTTTGGAGACTCAAACATTGGAATGAGGGGGTGTCTTGTGTTACAGTATAAGGTGTAACCAAAGTATCTACCACCACCTTCATTACCTTCTCATGAGCCCTTAAAATGTATGGAGCAGTGTTTCTTTATCTTCTCCAGGACTCAGCTGCGGTAACTCCCTCACTCTGGGGGGGTGGGGGCATCTCTGCTAATGGACCATCAAGGACTGCCCAGAATGACTCAGAGAGCTGCATCACCCCGTTGTGAAATTCCCTGCCCTGGGGGCTGTACCAAGCAGTCCCTCCTGTCCATAATTTGCGGCTTGGGACACCACGACACCACCACTCGATAGCCAGAGGAGAAGAGCTCTTGACAGCCACCGCTGGATCTCCAGAGAAGGACCAGACCTTTCTGCAGGATCACTGCTTCGACAAGACAAGGCTGTATCCATCCTCCCACGGGACTGCAGCCACCGTTTAATCGGACTGCCACTGCCACCCTGACCAACAGGCTGTCAGGTCATGTTCTGACTGTGTCCATTTAAGCCAGTGTTTCTGTCCTATTGCCTTTATTGTCATTTTCCTAGAAAATTGTAGCTCTGACTTGGAATCTCTCAAAGGTGTGGCGATTCCACCTCCTGGCTCACCTTTAAACCAGCACAAGGGGTCAAGCAGGGAGTGTGGTGCCATGAGACAATGGGAAAGACTTACTCTCTCATTCTTCAACTTCCACACCGTGATGGGGCAGCTAGAACTTCCCAAAACAGTATCTGCTTGTCCAGGACCTTCATATAAGGAATATTTACATCACTGAGCATTAGCCTAACTCATCCTGGATGTATCAGATCAACAGCACATGCATATCTGGCCATGTGATGGCCAACAG
>VZTR01012088.1:260723-341599 GCA_013400775.1 Chaetops frenatus
GGCAGCTCTGCAGGTGGGGTCTCACCTGAACAGAGCAGAGGGGCAGAATCCTCCCTCCCCTGCTGCCAATGCTGGGGGATCAGCCCAGCACAGGGGGGGTTCTGGTTGCCCCCACACTTGCCTGGGACATGTTGAACGCCTCATCCCCCAGCACCCCCAAGTCCTTCTGCTCACGGCAGGCTCTGTCCCTTCTTCCCTCAGCCTTTGTGGATCCTGGGGTTGACCACACATTGCTGTGCCATACATGCTCTGAAATACAAGGAAAAGAGAGGAAACATCAGAGGGAGCAGAGTGAGGCCTTCTCACTTCAGGCAATTTCATTGTGTACATGCCTCCTGGGTAAACAGTGTCATGTAAATATTGAAGCCCCATATGTGGTCTCGTAACTGGTGGGATGTTACAGCCCAGACCCACAGGGAATAGCTTGCTTGATGTGAGCGGCGTGATGTGGTTTGGGGAAGGTGGGGAGGATTCAGCCACATCAAAAAGAAGCTAAAAGCGTGTTTGGGATTGAGGCTGGTGACTCTTTTAGAAAAAGAAGACAAAACAAAACCAAATGGCAACATAATGCCAGAAAAATTAAACCTCTGTTCCAGAAGCAGCATTTTAAAACTCAAGTACACTTCAAAGTCTTCTGGACATGGGAGCCCAGTGCAAGTTCCCAGCACTTGGTCCTTTTCTCAAGCACAGTCAAGCCTTTGTTTTGAGTTTGGAGAAAAAAAAGTGACAAACCACACTATTTGGAGACTCTTGGAACTTGCTGCCTTCCTGCTTGCAGGGATGCTGTTCAAAAGGTAAAACTTGCATTTGGCATGTCCATATTTTTGCATGCATAACGGAAGAGAAACACAATCAGTTTTCACACTGATTTTGATAATTTTCCTTTCTACAAACAATGCTCTCAGGCCATTATCTCAGAAGAATTCTCTTGAGTACATCAGTCAGAACAGGAAGAGGAATTTTCACCAGCACCGACAACCCCCTTTGGAGAAGATATGCTTCATGTTTCTCCATATCAGCCCCTTGCTCCACATCCATGTGTATTTCCTAGCAAAGCTCAACCACTTTGTCATCCAGTCTCAATTTGAATCTGGGAGATCGAGTTATTGTTGCAGTGATGAGCTTTACTCCACATTAAAACTCTCCCTCTGTTTAGTGACTGCCACTGGGCTGATGCTGTCACATTGCCCTGGCTGCTACAGCTGCTTTGGGCAAGCTCAGGTAGATCCATAATTGGCCATGTCACAGAGTTATACCTTCCATTGTATAAACTAAAAATTAATTTTCCCCTGGGGCAGAGGCTTTTCCAGCACTTTAAATCACATCCACCCTATTTTCTCTCTCCTGCCTTTATCCTTTGTTCAGCAAAACATCCATCTGTCCATCCCCTCCGGCTCCACAGGTATCCAGCAAGCCAGGGGGAAATAATCCAGCAAAATGAAGTCATGGGCTCTATCTGGCCATGGGTCTCCCTTCCCCACCTTCCCCCAGTAATATGTTTTGTGATGTGGATTTCTGTCGACAGAGCGAGACGTCCGACTCTCTCCTCCTGATGAACATGTCCCACGAGGACAATGATGGAGTTCCTGCGAAATTTTTACCACTGACCTTTTCTCCACTGTGGAGCAGGAATGCATCTCCCAGTGAAGGCTGGGGACAGCAGAGAGCGTGTAATAATGCTGGAAAATGTGACTCTGTCTTTGTGGAATGCCATTTCCCGCTCCCACCTCCCCTTCCCTTCTCTTTTGCCCCTCCCTTGGAAAAATGTAGCACAGAAACCTTGAAAATTTAAGGCAAAAATTGCCACCTCCTCCTCCCCTCCCTTTCTCAGCTCTGTCTCAGCAAGCAGCCAAGTTGTTAAATGCTTTTACCTGCTGTGTCCAAGTCAAAAGTTAAATAACGTGTGAATGAATGTAGAAGGAAAACAAAAGGCAGCGAGGGAGCACTGGAGAGAGCCCCTCTTACAACAAGATAATTGCTACATTATGAGAAACAAATAATATGCTGCTCTTCTCCAGGGCTGTGTCCGTGACATCTTGACAGGTACATCTGAAGTTAATTATGTTCCTCTTGTTGAATTTTGCCCTGCTGCTGGGGCTGGATCCTGCAAACAAAATTTCCAGAGCATCTCGCCCTGGCAGCCAGCACTCACTTTTCAGGGGTTCAGAGTGGGTTTCAGTAGGGTCAGCTGCATCTCTGTGAGCCATCACAGCTGCAAAAATGCCTTTGCCAAGAGATTGGGATTTCCCAACCAGCCGTGCATGGCGGGGTAGATGCTGGAGTTGTGGGACCTGCCTTTCACCCATGCCCAGAAAGAGAAGTATATGACTCCTGCCAACAGGAAAGCAGTGTATTATTCTTTCTACTTACATAGTGCAGTTGCCATGTCTTTTCTTCCTGTGACTTGTTTTCTGCTCCTTGGTGTTGGAAAGCTTTTGCTCAGACAATGCATTCTCCTTTGCACAGAGATGCTCATTTAACCCTGCACATTTCCACTGTTGCTGAATGTCCTTCACTGCATCTCAAGTCCAGCACTCCCTTCTTCTGCCTGTACTCCACAGGCTCACCCCTCCCACCTTCATCCATGTAATGGAGTGTCTTGGGTGCCTAAGAGTTATTTTTAAGTGCTAGTAGTTGAGGCCATGTGCTAAGTGAAAGGGTTCTCAGTTCCTTCTGGACACAGATTCTTCTCACCTGCATCAGCAAGCAGATGTCTTTGGTTTGGAGAGTTTCTTGGAGAGCAGTTCATCTATCTTGTCCCAGCACTGCATGTCAGAGAAAATGGTGTCAATGTGCTTCTTTCTGTGTTGACTTCAAGGTAAGCTAGACATGACTAGTTCAAAAGGGGAGATGATGGTGAGTGCGTTTGGTCATGTCTCTTAGCCGATGTGTGGTGCACTCACTAAGGATGCTAATTTAGTGTCCCCTTTGTTTTAATATTGGTTATATTGTGGTTCATGTTCAAAGAGATGAGGAATCTGATGAGAGGAGGAGTGATGCGGGTTTTCCTTCAAACTCTTTCCCCAGACTTGAATTTGCCACGTTGCATTTCAGTTTCTTAAAGGTTGGGAGCAAAGAAAGGAGGCTGCATGTACAAGGTGCAAAGGGGAAAATGCCTCTTTCACCTGCACATAGTACGTGGGATGAACCCAGAGCCTCCATGGCTGACCCAGCAAAAAGGGTTTGTCTGCACTGCTGACCAGGAGAACATCAGAAGGTGAGCTTGAGACCATCCTGCTGATCCACATTGCTCACTCCCCTGCCACATACCCAGCCTGAAGTGAGTTTACTCTGGAGTCCTCATGGGCAAGGATTGTCAGTCTGACCCTGTTTTGGCCTTGCTGGTCTCATGCACTAGCCCAACAGGCTTCACACCCTCAAGCATTGGTTCCCTGCTAGAAAACACCACTCCAGGGGTCTGCAGCATAGCCCACATATTACTACAGACAGTTTAACTTGGCCAAAACACACAAAACAGTTCTATGGTCTTAGGGCCAGAGGGACAACACCTGAGCTGGGACAAGCCATGTGCTCTGTAGAGGGGTGTGCTCAAGACAAGGACAGCCCTAAGCAATGTGGACACCAGTCCATACCCCTTGGTCTCAGGGTCAGGGACACTCACTAGACTTTGTTATTTGGCATTATAGACATGGCTATGAATTCAGCTGCTAGGAGCTTCTGTGTCTCTTTACATGGCCTTCACCCATACCCCAACATTAACCACAGCTCTTTGGCAAAAGTGCCTGGATATATACACACCACCAGGTATGCAGAGTGAAAAAGTGATGATGACTTGCCACCCACAGTTCAGAGGGTTTCTTTTTTGATTAACGATAACCTGGTCCTGTGGCCGAGTCTTAGTCAGCATGTGGTAGGTGCTCACCTGGAGCAGATCTTTGGTTTGGGTTTGTTGTGAACTGAAACATGAATGCAGATGCAGACCCCTCCCTTAGAGAAGTGCGATGGTGAAGACCATGAAAAGCTCTGCCCTGCAAGCCCATGTTCTTTGACTTTTGATTCCACTTTGAAGTTCAAATAAAACTCAAAACTTGAAAGCAAGCCCCACCCTAAAGCTTCCCAGAAGCAGCTTCACCATTGCAGCCATAGTGAGATCACAACCTGTTTGCTTGGGGTCAGGTACCTTGCCCTGCTCCTTTGCTGACACTCAGAAGAGCCTCATCTCCATCTCAGATCCCAAGCCCAGATGTTCTTTTTTTGCCTAGAGTTTGCAATGCTCTAATAATGGCATTACTATTCCCCTGGTCATCTTCATTGATACAAATCATGCAATCAAAGAATAACAGATGGTTTGGGTTGGAATGGACCTTAGAGGTCATTCAGTTCCACATCCTGCCATGGGCAGGGCATCTTCCACCAAACCAGGTTTCTCTAAGACACATCCAACGTGGCCTGGAACACTTTCAGGGATGGGGCAGTCACAGCTTCTCTGGGAAACCTGTGCCAGGGCTTCAACACCCTCACAGCCAAGAATTTCTGCCCAACATCCCATTTAACCCTGCCCTCTGTCAGTGGGAAGCCATTCCTCCTTGTCCTGTCACTCCAGACCCTTGTAAATAGCCTCTCTCCATCTTTCTTGCAGGCTACCTTCAGTTACTGGAAGGCCACAATTACATCTCCCTGGAGCCTTCTCCAGGCTGAACACCCCCAGCTCTCCCAGCCTGTCTCCAGAGCAGAGGGGCTCCAGCCCTCAGAGCATCTCTGTGGCCTCCTCTGGACTCGCTCCAGCATCTCCATGTCCTTCTGATGTTGGGGACCCCAGAGTTGGAGGCAGCTCTGCAGGTAGGGGCTCATCTGTGTGGAGCAGAGGGGCAGAATCCACCTCCCCCCCACAACCCCTTCTCCCCATCTGCCCAAGATGTGGAATCAGCTCAGGATATGCTTGAATGAGTGTCTCTTATATATTTTTTTTCTGAGGATAAGCTCTGGTGAGTACCTTAAGCTATTACTTAAAGGTATGTTATGGATTGACTACGATCAGCACTTTCTGTCTTTCTAACTTGACTGAAAAGCTCCCACAAAGAAAACAATCAATTTGGGAGTAAATAAGTATTGCTACACACCCCAAAACAAATTTACAATCCGGGTAGCCTTAAATCTTCTAAGCAAAGACCACATGTGGGTTTTTTTCAAACATTTTATTTGGCATGGGTTCCTGGAAGACCGGGGCTCAGTGGTGGGGTTAGGAACTGACTAAACAAGACCAGTAGTCATGCTTAGGAGATTGCAAACATTTTTAAGGCTCTTCAAGAAAATACCAAACAAATTAGTTTGAAATGAAGTTGAAGATACTTTCTCAAGATTTTTTTTCCCACCAGAGGCAAAAATATATCACACAAGACTCTTGACTTTTTATTGTTCACTGATAGAAAGGTGGGGAACTCATTTGATGTTCACTCCTCTGAGCAGACCTGCCTCTAGCCTACCATACGCTTTTAATATTAGTCCTATAAAGATTCCATGTACAGTTCTAGATAGTGCAGGGATTTCAGAAATGCTTTTGTGCTGTATGCCAAAATGCTAAGAGCAGGGAGAGATTGTGTCATCGGTTTTCAATCAAGCCCCTCTGTGCCTCTTTTTCTAAGTTGCCAAAAAAGTTGCACATAAAATCGTGAGAGAAGACTTTCCATACAGCTTAAAAAAAGAGGATTTCTCTTTACAATGGTTATTGGTGGTTTGGGGTGTTCTGATGGAGGACCTGGCCCTGTCTGGCTTCATATGACAGTGACAAGAGGAAGAGTATACTTTTGCTTGTCTTAGCTTGCACATTTGCTCTGTTTTGCATCAAATTTGATCATCATATTTTACAATTCCACTCCAAGCAGGAAATCTAGACTATGGATCAGTGACTGCCTTAATTTTTATTGACAAATCATGATCTTTATTGGTGGAATTATGAACTAGCTGGATCTCACTGTCACTGTGTAATGAGGCCAATATATTGCTACCAGTGTGGTTTTTTAAATTTAATGCAACAAAGAACAAAGGTAGCTTTCTTCATGCTTTCCTTCTCCCTCTCCCTCTCCCTCTCCCTCTCTATTTTCTTCTTTTATTTTTTCCATCTCTTTTTTTCACCACTCTTTTTCTTTTTCCTTCCGTTCTTCCTTTTCTGTTTTGCTTTTTCCAAAACAGAGATCAAAATTTCCAGAATTCTCCTGCAGTGCTGGTGATTGTGCTAGTCTGAAATGGGAAAGGCTTATTCCAGACCCTTGCAGAGCAGTGGTTTGGTAGGGCCTGCACTGTCCATCACCTTCAGAGGAAGGAGAGCCAGCTGAATTAGACATCCACTTCTTTGAATGCTGGAGAAGGGTGAGGCAAATCAAACATTTTTTGGGCAAGGTTTCATGGTTAGGGTTGGATGGGACCAGCCATCACCTGAAACACAGCAGCTTCCAATCAAAATGCCAGTTCTGACCTCAGCTCCAGGGCTCCCAGTTGCCCTTTGGAGCATCTTCTCTCCCTCCACTGACTATGGAAGTTCCAAACTGTCTTAGACAATTACTCTAAGTGCTTTAAATTGTCTGGTGTGAACAACCCCTGTTCCTTTATCTCCACCCAGGTTCTGTTGGAATCCAAACAGAAAAGTCAAAGACAGGAATGTAGACGTGATGTGAAATCATGTGCCTCGCAACAAATTACTTAGCAGTGATAACCTCCAGCAAGATTTTGTGTTTCACTTCCAAAAAGTTTAAAACAAAGAAACAAAGAAACAAACAAACAAACCAAACCTTTTGGTTGTTTTTTAGGTGTTTTTTTCTGGATGGGAGCGATCACAATGATATGCAAAGGATGAGAAGGATCAGGCCCATGATGCTGCCAGAGGTGGTGCCACAGCCAGAGGAGCACATCTGGCTTCTCAGATCCTGGGATGGGTTGGCAGCACGAGCAGCAGGAGCCAAGCTTTATCTGTAAACAGTGCAGTGTTATAGTGGTGTCACAGCAGCACAGTAAACACTGAGTCCTGTGATGCCAGTTTTACAGTCTCCATCCAGACCAAAGCTTTGCTTTAATATTACTTGCACTTAATCTTCAGTCTGTAAAATTTTTTTAATTCCTTCTTGTTAAGAACCCCAGAGGAAGCATAGGCGAGTCTACCTTCTCTTGGGTTGCAGTTTTGAGCTATTAATCTGTCATGTCAGCATATTTTATTAATACTGTTTTTCCATGTACAATTGGTGGAATACATCTTAAGTCACTTACCATCTGCTGTGTAACTGTGTTGTAAAGTGTCTTTCTTCCATAGATTATTGCTTTGATAGATTAGAGTTTTGTGTACCTCATCCCATCAATTTTAAGCTCTCAGGAGGACATTCATGGCTGAAGAATCTGGTCATTGCAAAAGTCTTTAATGGCCTCTCACTGTGTCCCCACAGGCTAGGGAAGTGCTATTACACTTGCTTTCCAGATGAGAACACGTGTCCAGGTTTTGTGCTGCATTGCTTTAATGAAGTGTGTTTTCTCCTTGTCTTCCACCCCTTCCATCCCAGGCAAAGGGGAGAGATAAGCAGGTCTAGGAGGGAGCATACTTTTCTCCAAACTGAATTTGGGATGGATCTAGGATTGGATGCTTTTCCTTGTATCATCCTAAGCACTGAGCCATCTGTTGTGTTCTTTGGAGCTGGAACATGTCTACATCATCAGCTTTTACAGGCAGAGCTGCGTGGGTGCCATGGGTGACCTACAGACCGTTGCAGAGAAGCAGCAGCATCCATGGAAGAAAAGCTCACCCACTGCCATCAAAATTCACCTCACTCTGATTTAGCTGTCTTTAAATGTGGGTGCTTAAGTATAAACAATCATGCCGAGGTAAAAAAATGAGATACAGGGAGACACCACATCAGAAAGGGTTTATTTCCAGGCTAGAGAAGGTATCTAAAGAAGGTAGGCTGAACTGGAACTGTGCTTGCTCCATCCCACCAGAACTGCAAGACAGTGTCACTCCCTTTCATCAGGCCTTTTCTCTTTAGCATTTCAGAGATGGGGAATCTGTGGGCAGCTGATACATCAGCGGTTCCCATGCTGTCTTCCCTGATATAGTGTGTCCTCGTGGCAGATATTTTTTCCCTCCATTAAATCCTTGTCCATGAGTCAGCTGTGTCTGTGCTGTGCTCAGGATCTACAGCATGAGCCTGTTGAAGGGCAGCTGAGGGAGCTGGTGAGGCTCTGTCTGGATAGAAGGAGGCTCCTGGGGGAGCTTCTCACTCTCTTCAGCTCCCTGACAGTCAGGTGGAGCCAGCTGGGGACTCTGCTCCCAGGGAACAAGCAATGGAAAGGAGTAAACAGCCTCAAGTTGTGCAAGGGGACATTTAAATTGGATAGGAGGGAAAATTTCTTCCCCAGAAGGGCTCTGAAGCCCTGACACAAGCTGCCCGGGGCAGAGGTAGAGTCCCTATCCCTGGGGGATTTAAAAGCTGTGTAGATGTGACGTCTGGGGACATGAGTTAGTGGCAGTGCCGATTTGATTGGCTGTTTAATGGTTGGATTCAACGTTCCTAAAGCTCTTTTCCAGCCTAAATTAATTTATGATTCTACTGAGTTCTCACCTTAGTTAATCCTGAGGAGACAACTGAAAGGCTTTCTGATCTGGTGGAACATATGAGCCACTGACTGGATAAGTTTGTCCCCAGGTTTTCTGGAGATCAGTGGTTTCTAGTGGCTTGCAGCTGCTGTCAGATCCAAAAACAACCTAAACTTAAGTGGTCTTTCTGGGAAAACTCAATCTCTCTGGAGTGGGGCTTAGGAAACAAGGACTGATTAAAAACCTTATTCAGTGAGATGTAGAATAAGGGGTACAAGATGCTTTCGAGTGACAAACATCTGGTAAAACTTAATGAATGTGAGGTTTTATATGAATGTATGCATTAAATGCACTAAGAAATTCAGTGTAAAGAGGAACAGATCAAGCATGAAATATCCGTGAGGATGGGAAATAAAGATGTCAATCAAAGGACTAAGGGATATCAGGCTGTAGCCCAAGAGAAGCTGAGGAGATCATGGCAGTTGGGATGTGGTATTGCCCAGCTGGATTTTCCCTGCATTTTGGCTCTCAGATACCTCAATCAAAGTGGGGTACCCACTTCTTGCTGCCCCTAAGGACTCATCTCCTACACCTTGGCATGCCCCAAAGCTGTCATCTACCTGAAAGCAGTTCAGCATCCTCAGGGTTAAATCAAACTTAGTATCCAAGACCTGGCAGCTGAATTTTAGCCCAGCATGAGTTTTTTATGATCAAATTATAGAAGAAAAGAAAAGAAAAGAAAAGAAAAGAAAAGAAAAGAAAAGAAAAGAAAAGAAAAGAAAAGAAAAGAAAAGAAAAGAAAAGAAAAGAAAAGAAAAGAAAAGAAAAGAAAAGAAAAGAAAGGAAAAGAAAAGAAAAGAAAAGAAAAGAAAAACAACAACCTCCCATCCCCCCTCAAAAAACCCAATCTGAGGTCTATAATGGAAATCATTAGAGAGTCATTATTGTATTAGCAGGAACAGCATCACTGTCAAGGGGAGGGGAGGGGAGGGATGCACTTGGTGTGCCCAAAAGGCCTGAGCAGATGAACTTTCAAGGATCAAATATTTGCCCTGGTGAAAACTGCATCTATGGTGTCTCTGCAGCCCCATGCTAGGGAAGGTGAGATGCTGAATCAGCCCCTCTACAGGAGGGCTCACCATGACTCTTTGTACCCTGAGATGGGAAAAATTAAGCACATCCACTTCCAGGATGGACAGCTGTCTATATGTGGAAAAACTCAAATTATATAGGGCAAAACAATACTGGACTGCAATAATTTTTCATAATGTGGGTTGGATAAGGTGGAGATGCAGCCTTTTCCAACATTAAGTAAGAAAAGAAGTAGTAAAGCTTCTGGAGCTCATCTTTGTTATTATCTGGCCATAAAGGGAGACAAAACATTTGTGAGTTTCTTGCAAATCCCAGCTCCTGAACTGCCACTCTAGACCCTTGGTTTGCACTAAGTTTGGTCCATTGTCTCTGGGACCTCTTAGAAAGACAAAGGAGAAATTATGTTTGGCTCCAGAAGAAAGTGAGAGCTGAGAATGAGACAGTAAAGCAAAAATGGTCTCATTTTATTGCCTTCCTCACCCATGGTTTCCTGAGTATGGTATGACTTATGGAAGCTTTGATTTACACTGGTGGAAGTTTTATCTGCTGCCGTCTTGGCCAGTTCATTCTCAATACTGAGACCTATGGGCCTCTGCTGACTTTCATGGTTAAATAAATTAAAGGAAATATAAACATTAGTGGAAGCCACTTTATTTATGGCTAGATTGGAGCATTGTCTCTTACACCATGGGTCCAATCCAAACCCCATTAATCCAAAGCTTACTGACATCCCTGAATCAGGCCCTATCTTTGGGCTTTTCCTTCTCACTATGAAAGGAACAGTTAAAAATAATTTTAAATGAGATTATATTATCCCTCAAAAGCCATCCTGCACAGAACTTTCAACCCTTGTCACCTCTGGGGAGGCAGAGTAGTTGGGATATTTTAGTGGCTGTTGTTTGAAGGCTAAAGAAATTTCTCCCACAGCGATGCCTCTCTCCTTTTCCTCTCCACGCCTCCCTTTAAATATCTCCTCGTGAAGCATTTTGCAATGTATCACATGCTGTTTGTGTCCAAACACATTTTTGGCTCTTCTGTATGATACAGAACCTACTTGCAGCTTCTCAGGCACTTTCTCAGATTATTTCTTGCCAAAATGTTACTTTTTTGGCCTGGTTGAATGAAAAAAAGCTTTCTGTTGCTTTTATTTTTAGTATTTCTATTTTATTAGTTATTGTTTATTCAGAGATGCTCTTTGCCACATATATCTCTTCCAGCAGTAAAACTGCTTTCTTGCCATTCCAGTGTCTGCCTTAATGTGCTCTGATATGCTCCTTCCCTAGCTCACTTTCTCCAGTTTAAAAAAAAAAACAAACACCAAACCACCTTAACAAGCAAGAAAATGCAACAACAACCAAAGAACATTGCACGTGCCTTTTGTGCTGAAGGAAAAAAGAGCAGAAGACAGAAGAACAGGCAAGTACAAAATGTTTATAAAGTGTAAAAATATAGGAGTTTCCCCACTGAGTATTAGGATGAGTCAGTAACTGAAGCTGTTATGTTTTCACATGGAAGTAGCAAGTTCTGGGTTCTTCTTGTAGCAAAAGTCTTACTGTTATCACAGCTGTGGGAGGGATAAACAGGGCAGTGAGAGGGAGAAGTAGCTCCTCAGTGAATAGGAATTATTGTAGTTTATCAAGGCTGTGGCTTTTCACAACTGATCATGTCCTGTTGATATTAGTAGAATTTTTACCCTAAGCCAATCAGGGACTAGATTCAGAAACTGGAAGACAAGAAGAAAGCATTGGGTTAGATCTCTGTTCTGGAGAGGAACAGGGAATATATATCCCCAAATGGTTACAGCATGGAGCCCTCAGCCTCTGGATGAATGCATCCTTTGGGATGACAAGTAGACTTCTTGGGTTTATAGGCAGGGTGGTCCTTCCCAGCAGTGACTGTTAAAGCACATGCACACCCATGAGCCATCCATGGCTCTGTCGGATTAGGCAGCTATACCAATCCAGCAGGCTGGAATCATGCACAGGCCTGGTGCCTTTGTGTCCATGTTTAAATGCTACTCACCAGCAGCTCAAGGGAGGTGATTCTGCCCCTCTGCTTGGCTCTGGTGAGACCCCACCTGCAGAGATACTTCCAGATCTGGAGACCCCAACATCAGAAGGATGGAAAGCTGCTGGAGTGAGTTGAGAGGAGGCCATGAAGATATTCTGAAGGCTGCAGTCCCTCTGTTCTGGAGAAGGCTGGGAGAGCTGGTGGTGTTCAGCCTGGAGAAGAGAAAGCTGTGGGGACACTTCATTGTTGCCTTTTTGTACATAAAGGGGGCTTGTAAAAGAGATGAAGAGGGATTTTTAACACAGGCAGATAGTGATAGAGAAGGCAAAACTCTTTTAAACTGAAAGAGGGTAGATTTAGAATCACAGAATCACGGAATCACTTGGTTGGAAGAGACCCCCAAGATCATTGAGTCCAACCCAACCCTAACACCTCAACTAAACCATGGCACCAAGTGCCACATCCAGTCTTGTCTTAAACACATCCAGAGATGGTGAATCTACCACCCCCCCTGGCAGACCATTCCAATACTTTATCACCCTTTCTGTAAAAAGCATTTTTCTAATATCCAGCCTATATTTCCCTTGGTGCGGCTTTAGACTGTGTCCTCTCATTCTGTCAGTTGCTGCCTGGAGAAAGAGAAAGATCAGATATTTTGAAGAAATTATTTACTCTGAGGGTGGAATGCTGTTTGGTTGTATTATTTCTTATTGAATTTAGTACAACAACCTTCCCTTCCAGGGAAAACAGCATGATAGGCAGGCAGGGTGGGATGTCCCCTGTAGGACTCGTGTCCCAAGCCTCTGTGAGCTGATGCAGCAGCAATATAACCACAGATAAATGATGCCAGTGTGACCACCCTGTATCAGGCACATCCTCTACAGACATCCAGACTTCTGCTCATCTCAGCTCATAGGGGTTGGTGGGGACAAGAGATGGGCATGGGATCAGAAGAGACAGGTTTGTGTGCTGTCTTCAGGCTTTTATGGCCACTCCACACTGCAGCTCATCTTCCATGTCCATCTGCACTGGTGGCTGTGAGGATATGCCCAAGTAAGGTGGCTCAAACAAGACCCCATTTCTTTCCCCCATTATTTCAGCTTAATGAACTTCCTGTACTAATGCTGAAAAACACTTGGCTCTGTGGACGAAGCGACATAAGTCTTTAAAATACACCTTGTATTTGGCTGAAGAGAGAACAAGCTTCATGAACATTTACCCCACAGAGTTCCTCACTTAAAATATCTTCATGAATATTTTTTCAGTAGATTCCATGCAATTAAGTGAATAAGTGATATGTAGCAGCTTTTGTTTTTCAAGAGAATTGATAACAGGCAGCAAAAGGAACAAATGCCTGCCTAAGCTTTTGTGCCAGCCTGTAATTGAAATGGTTCTGAAATAAAATTTGGGTAATTCAGTGCTGAGTCAGGCCATGAATCCATATTACAACCTTAAAAATGCTATACTTTGCTCAGCACCTGTTTCACAATGTTTTTATGATGAACATATCCCATTATGGAAGATAAACCAAAGCCTGTAATCAGGTGTTTGTAGGTAAACAGAAAACCTAACAGAAGGTTGAATCAGAGAGAAATCACATCAGGATCACAGAGAAATCACTCAGGGGAAAAAAAAAATCACTGCTGGCAACAAAAAGGATTCATCCCAGGTGTTTTCCTGGCAGTTTAGGATACAAGAAAAACAACCAAGCCTGGGTGCTTGTAGGAGGGGGTGAAAGGTTTTCATAGCATCCCCTTAAAGCTCATTCTTTAACGAAACCAATTGAAAAGGAATACAACTCAGGCTGGATATCTCAAGAATGTCTTAAGCATGTCTTAAAGAATGCCTACATAAATCAGAGACCGGGTCTTTTGTGCTGGTCTCCCAGCAGTGCAAGCAGATGGGGGACTCTGGGTATCCACAGCTGTGTCCCAGCAGGGAGAAACTGGCCCCTAAAGTATGAGCAGGGACTAAATGGGACATGGATGCTTGAAAAGTAGACCCCACTTGAGCTCTACAGATTTGTTTCAAAACTTATGGTTCCAAGTCAGCAAGGGATTGAGTGAGACAGATGTATGAATTGATTGCTCTGAAAAGCAAGGAAGATTTCAAGTAAAAACACAGAAGTCTGGTATTATCTGTGTTTTATGATTACACAGCCCAGGGTATATTTGGGAGAAGTTTTCCTTGTCCAAATTGTTCCAGTCTGAGTTTCAAAGAATGGTACCTTCTTTGCTACCTTCTCTGCTACCTTGTCAGCATAGAATCAGCTAGGTCATAAGGTGATCATGCCATTAATCTCCTTGCTGTCCTAAGTTTCCATCAAAAAGCAGGTTTTTTCACAGTTGCAAACAGAAATACTTGGCTGAGCTGGGGCACTGTGGGTTGCTTTGAGATCCTTCCCCAGTCTGGGGGTCGTACATTCTCTGCTCAAGAGCGTGGACTGAATCTCAGTCTTGCTTTGCTTTGCCTAGTCTAAAAATGTGTCACCATAGAATCATAGAAGCATAGAATCACTGAATCATTTGGGTTGGAAAAGCCCTCTGAGACCATTGAGTCCAACCATTCCCCCAGCACTGCCAAGGTCACCACAAGCTCATATCCCCAAGTGCCACATCCACACATCTGTGAAATCCCTCCAAGGATGGGGACTCCACTACTGCCCTGGGCTTTCTGTTCTGGGCTTGGAAACAATTTTGAGGAAGAAATTTTTCCTAATCTCCAATCTAAACTTCCTCTGGCAGAACTTGAGGCCATTTCCTCTTATTCTACTGCTTGTTACCTGTTAGAAGAGTGTCCTTTCAGTAGGGAGAGTTGTGTCTGGATCTTCAGAATTGTTCAGCCCCTTTGGTCACTGATGGGTTTGTAGAGATGTTCTGCTTCAACTTAGGCTACAGAAATCTTATTTTTGAAGTATTGGAAGCACTGGACTGGATATAGGAGATATAGTAGCAGGGATGGCTGCCTTAAGACCTGCAAAAAGTCCACCCTCTTTTTTGGAAGTCAGTCTTGTCTGAAAACCTCTCCAAAAGCCCTTTGGATAACCTGGCCCTCATGCTGCCTTGCATGAGATTGTCCCAAGATCCACTGACTCAGAGCAAAATCTGGCACAGCTTTCTCCTGCTCCCTGCTTCACATCACAGAGTCAGAATGAATGTTGGGATCAGAGACTAGAATAAAATGGGGGAGAAACAGGCATGTCTAACAAATTTCTTGCTTATGATGAGGTGTTTCCACTCTCAGCCAGCAGCTGCAAAGCAGGGACCATAATGAAAGGCACCCCCTTGAACGTTTCACATTGTTCCTCCTATTCTAAAAAGACTATTTAGGCATTTTATCCTTTCCAGTTGGTGTCATTCTCTCCACTGTTGCAAATCACTGCTGTTAATTATGCACCCACAGCTAAGCCCCCCTGCAAGGAGGACTCCAGCTCCAGCACTGCAGCAAAGGAGGGGTTTCTGGACTTCTTCAGTGAAGGGAAAGCACTCCTCCACCCTTAAGGGAGCATTCAGCTTTGGAGAGAGGAGTTGACAGCTGTTTTTTATTAGCCTTTAAAAGGCAGTTTTGGGGTAGGTATGGGACCTTTGGTCTGGAAGAAAAGCCTCTTCTGGTCAGTCCCAGGGCTGGAAGGTCAGGCTTTAGTGGTCTCCAGCCAAAAGTCACAGAAGTTGAGAAACTACTTTGATTTTCCTCTAGCTGGAGATGGGAGCTGTGCTGGTGCAGTGGGACAAGAGTTGGTCACTGCTGTGACTTGGACTGGGCACTCCTACAGCACAGGTGATAAGTGATGATATTAAAGACAAGGCAAGGAAGACAAAACCCACTGAAATTTAAGGAAAATGGATTGTTGGTGCACATTTACAGGCAGGTAATTGGGATGCTAGTGCACAAAAATATCTGCAATTTAAGGGCAGGAAGAAAATAAAGGCAGAGTAGCTCTTCAGGCTTGCATTTCACCCTGGAAAATGCTACAATTTTCTGCAATATGTCTAGTGGAGGAGAAATCTCAGGTTGCTGCAATCTTGCTGATTTACAGGGGAGGCCTTGTGTGCCAGAAGAAGGACAAAGAGAGGCCCCATCCCCTTGTAAAGCTGCCCATGTATCCTGCCATGTACAAGGCAGGATGCATATGGCCTCTGTAGGATCTGGCCTCCATCTCTAGGGTTTGGGCACTGCAAGAAGAACCACAGAGCTTGTGCCTCCTTCTGACTGCAACATCTTGGGACAAAAAGCTTTGTGTTATTTACCCTGGAGCTGCCAGGCGTTGCTGAGGCTCAGCCAGAGCTGCACCCCCTCCACACATGGTGAGGTGTGGCTGTGACAGATGCTCACACATCTCTTCTCTGCATCTGCATCTGGGATGCTCCTTGGCATCACAGTCCCTGCTGGGTCCCTGCCAAAGTGTATTCTTTTGTTAACCCACTGCCTGGCTGCAGAACAACCTCACGTTAAAAAAAAAAAAAAATCATGTATTAGAAACTATCGTCCTCTTCCCAGAGATGTGGCACTTCCCCCTAGGTGCTGTACAGGTTAGTCTTGTACCAATGTATTTGCCCTTCAGGAGTATCAATGCTTGCTATGAGGCAGTCCAAAGGAATGACTCCTCACTTACGTACCCTATCCTTGATTTGATTTGGAAGAACTTCACTTTCTGAGCCCTTACTTTTTCATATATGCTCCTACTCTTCAGCAATTTGCAAATTATTTTAGCATCAAACAGTCTTTGCTTGTTCTCCCTGTCAGAAAATAAAGTATGTGGCTGAATATTCAAAATTCATATGACAATAATTTAGCCCATTTTTAGTAGGTGGCAGAGCCTTTAAAAAATGTCCCTATCAATGCTTGAAATTGAAACTTAGGAAGCCAGTGAAAAACTTGTATCTGCTTAAACTAGTAAGTAAATAGGGCCAAGGGCACAAACCTGGTAATTGACTTTTGATTTATTATTATACATCATTTCTCAACAAAAAACCACTCACTAAAGTCAGTGCAGGGCTTGGGGGCTTTAAGAGAGATGTTTCCTGCTGCAGAGTGTGGTTAATGGAGCTTAGTTTTCCATTCCAGTTGTGCTTTGGGACAGTAAATAGCTGCTAGTTCAAAGTTATTTATATTTGTAGCTGGAGCCCGTGCCTCAAGATGGCCAGATGGTTTAAAAATGTAGGAATGGCCTCCTGTCACAAGCTCTGGTACCTTCCAGCCATTGGTCCCAGCTGAATAATTAAAAAAAAATTCATTGGGAGCATTTATCCATGTCTCCTTTGGCTGCCACATGAAGAACACACACACTAATGCTGGGTGAAGTGCTACTCTAACCTCTTTGGGAGGATGACAGCTTTCATAGCTCATTCATAGCACACAGCATCTTGAAACTTGCTGATAAAACCATAATACCACACTCCACAATGCACATAATTGTATCATATTATTAAATATTTGGAGAGTGCCGTGACTCGGCACACTGCTGTAGAGATTTTTTAAATGAAGGAGCATGGCCCTCTGCTCCAACAGAGTTTACAGCTGAGTCCTGGATCTGCAGATGTATGATGTTATCCTGAGTCATCTATGGAGGGTCTTCTCCCGTGGTGGGGATGGAAGAACAGAGATTGAGGAGATACACACATAAAAACAAATGATAAATTAAATGCTGATGAAGGGTGCATGGGTGGTCCTAAGGCATTAGTAACAGAATATGCCTTTTTTGTGTCTGTGTAGTTGGTTGAAATCCAGAGGAGTTCAGCACCTGTGTGGTATCTTGCTCTCCATGGCAGAGTTATGGTTTATATAGCACAAGTCTGGAAAGGTCTACAACAGACTTAGGACTTTTGCAAGGGATTGCAGAACTCCTTCTTGAGTGAGAGCCACTCCTTTTGAGTTACATTTGAAGGCAGGGACAGGCGTAGCTGAAGTCTGGGTGCGGGGAGTCTCACCTGTGCTGCCCACAGGAGCTTTCAAGAGTGATGTCAGTCTTCTAAGGCTCAGGGGAGACCTCATCACTCTCTACAACTGCCTGAAAAGACACTGGAGGTGGCGTCAGTCTTTTCTCCAAGGTAGCAAGCAATAAGACCAGAAAAATGGAATCAAGTTTCACCATGGGAGGTTAAGGCTGGATATTACAAGAAATTTCTTCCCCCAAAGGGTTGTCCAGCTGTGGCACAGGCTGCTCAAGGCAGTGCTGGAGTCCCAGTCCCCAGAGGGATTTAAAAGCTGCGTGGATGTGGCACTTAGGGGCGTGGGTTAGTGGTGGGTTTGGCAGTGCTGGGGGAATGCTTGACCCTGGTGATCTTGTAGAGCTTTTCCAACCTAAACGATTCTATGATTCTATGATTCTGTGTCCCAACTCCACAGACACTCCTTGTAAATCCTGCAAGGACTTGCTGGTAGATTTGGAGAGGTCTTCACGTTTTGGAGGTTACCTGGTGCAACAGATGACAATAAAGCCTTGTTTTCCAGTTCAGTTATCTTTCTGACACGCTAATGAATTTCTTACAGCACCCCAAAGGTATTTCCAAAGATTATCAAGAAGATGATTTTCCAAACATTTAAGTCTAATAACTAGGTCAATTAGGAAATCCAATCCAGAAAATATCATCCAGCTGCCTCCCCTTCTATTAATGGATGGATACAGCCACACTCTATGTAAAATCTTTCTTTACAGTCTGCAAAGTCAAAGAGGGTTGTTTGCTCAACATCCACTTGCTTCCCTGGGGCTTAAATGCCAATGGAAAGCCCCAGCTCTGGTTTGTTAATTGTCACACTTGTGCAACTGGTTCTGTTTTATGAAAATCCCTTGAAAAATGGTGAATCATTGTCTCCTGCTGATGAAAATGGTAATAACTTTGACCCACAGAAGCAGTAGGAAAGTTAATGACTGCTAAACTTTTAGATTTAGGTTACTGGTTCAGCACCCAGGTCCTGAGAAATAAACCCTCACATGCAGGCCTTGGCAGCTCCCTACCTCCCAGGTGCCCCAAAAGCAGCCATGCTCTGCCACCAGACCCACACCCCAATGTGTGCATGAGGAGCAGGAGACAAAAAACTGCAACAATTCAACAATGGACTTCCCCGGTTCACCAAAGCACTTAGAACACAACATGTCACATAAAGAGTATTTAAATATGTGCTGAAATAGTTTGGCATATCAGGGCCTGGGGGCTTGACTGTGCACAAAATTGTCTCAGATTAAAGGTTTTGGAATGGTTTTAAATCTCCCAAGGCTCTTCGTGAATGCATGTGGATAGTGCAGAGCGTATTTATCCTATATCCTTTATGTATGCATCCTTCTGGTCTCTTACTCTGTCCCACATTTTCACTTGTATCTCCTGTGTCCTTCTGTCCTGATGAACACATGGACAAGCAGTTTCCACGGACACTGCAGTGAGTAGATACTTGTACTCCAGTGCTATTTTTTTAATGATTCCCCCACATGTCAGACATGGTTTAGTGGTGGCCCTGGCAGTGCTGGACTCAATGATCTTACAGGGATTTTCTAACCTTAATGATTCTGTGATTCTGAGCCTTAACAAACTGTTGGCATTCAAGAAAGCCATGCAGATTGGAACCATCTACTTCTTTCCGTATTCCTCCTCCCCACCATCACCTCCCAGCACCTATTAAGGCCAGTCACCTCTCAGCACCAATATTAAGACCATGAAGATCCTATGGTAGGACTCATCTAGCAGTGTTGTTTGCACAGTTCTGAACACAGTAGGTGCCTACGGCATAATGAGTATTACAACTGCCACAACTTACTGCTTCTACTCCTATTGATTAATAATAACTGCATTTTCCCTACTGCCCTTTAAGTATTAAGGTAATTTGGAAAAAAGCTATTTATACAGAAATCAGAGCATTTGCACAGCAAGTCAGGCTGCAATAGATATACCAGGCAATTTCCCCATGTAAAAAAGCCCTCCTTGGAGAATCCTGACAAAGCCTCCTCCTCATAGGCAGACATTTCTGGGGGTCAATGGGATGGGAGGAGGGACAGGGAAATGGAAGTTTGGGTGAGTTTGAGTACTTCTGGGCAACTGTCACACAAAGAAAAATGGACATACTGTGCAAAGCTGCTGGCAAAACCGGGCCTTAAACAAATAATATAGTGGCTTTGGGAATTTGGGATTGTGTATAGAGAGCTCTTTGCAGTTCACATAGGACCTTTTGTGACTTGTGTATTTGAATGCAATCAGCACAGGGACACAGACATAAAAAAAAATATTACCCTATATAAATAGCTGTCGTGCAAGTAAGACCTTAAGGAAACTCTTCTGAGTCTCTTGATTCAGGGACTAAAGCATTTATTCCCTACTTTCCTTTCACCTGAAACCCACAATTAAACCAAATGAAAAAATTTACACAAGTACTTTTGCAACCAGCATCCATTTTTTCAGAGCCCATAGCTGACAGATGTCTAAAATTCAGACTCATGAGGCTTTATCATCAGAAGCCAGTTGTGCTTTTCTTTCTTACAATGTTTTTATCTTAATCTTTTCTTCTAATTTTTTTCCTTTTCCTTTTGTTTTTCTTCTTTTTCCTTTTTTTTTTGTTCATTTGTCCTTTTTTGTTGTTTTTATTTTCTTTTTTTTTCATTTCTCCCTTTCATTTTTCCTTTTCCTTTTCTTTTTATTAACTTTTTTTTTCATTTTTGCTTTCATTCTTTTGCTTTTTCTTTTCTCCTTTTTCCTTTTCCCCTCTTTTCCCTTTTCTGTTTTCTTTTTTCTATTTTCTTTTCTTTTATTTTTTCTTTTTTTTTCTTTTCTCATTCTTCCTTCTCTTTTTCCTTTTTTTTTTTTTTTTTTCTTTTNTCTGTTGTTGTATCTGTTTGTTTTCTCCTTTATTTCTTTTTCTTTTCTCCTCTTTTTTTCTACTACCTTTCCTTTCTTTCCCCTTTCTTTCCTTTTCTTCTTTTTTATTTTTCCTTCCTCTTTCTCTTTCGCTAGCAGGCAACCCACCAAGCCTCCAACCCCGAAACCGACCTGAGAGCAAAAACCAGACCTCAGCATCTGCTCTTTCCATCGATTACAGACGGATCAGAGAAGGGGTTGTGGAAGGAACCTGCAGGCTGCCAGCAGGACGTGGTGAGGTACGGCATGAGCAGGGACTACCCTCTCAGGAGAACCAAATCTCCCTGGCAGCCCCGAGCGTGGCAAAGTATCCTTGTCCTTTTCCCGGGCAGCGGTCACTCCGCTCCGGGCGCGGGGCACCCTCGGCGGAAACACTAGCCCGCTGTTTTTGTTGCTGATCATTGCTAATCATTAACCGCTCATTAGAATGACACCCTTGAGTCCCGCCGGGTCCCCGGCATCCCCGGGGGCCGCAGCAAAGCTCCCCCCTCCCCGCGCTGTCGCGGCCCCGCTCCCGCGGGGCTGTGCCGGGATGGAGCGCGGGGAGGGGGATGCGCGGAGCCCCGCGGGGGCATCCGCGGGCAGCGGAGCCTTTTGTTATGCTAATCCGAGCTGACATCACTCCGCATATCAAAGCCGAGGGGGCCGCATATAAGGCGGCTCCAGGGGCCGCCCCGCCAGAGCGGCCCCGGTCCCCGCGCAGCCCGGCCCGGTCGGAGGTAAGCGGGGACCGCAGGGACGTGCGAGGCGCTGCCGGGAGAGCTGGGAAAGGGGACAGCGGCTCGGTGGGGCTCCTCGAAACGCCGAAGGTGCGGGGCTGGCCAAGAACAGGGATTTGCGAGGCGTGGAGAGAATTCCGAGGAGAGGGAATGCATCCCGGGAGGATGCATGGGTGGAGGAAGACGCCGGGCGTTTCGAGGGAGAGAGGATTCTGAGAGGCTGCAAAGCAGAGCTAGGAGATGCCAGGGAGAGAGGCGACTTGGAGAGTGCAAGGGAGAAGGGAGACACAGAGGATTGATTGCGAGGAAAAGGGAGACCCAGGAGGATGCATGGGGCAGGGAGAACGGAGGGAATGCAAGGGAGAAGGGAGGCTTGGAGACTGCGAGGGAGACGGGATACTCGGGGAATGCAAGGAAGGAGGAAAGTTGGAGGCTGAATTAAGAGACCTGAGACCCGGCGATGGGAAGTGTGAGTGCAGGAGAGAGGGGAGGTCCTAGGGGAGGAGGAGACCCAGAGGGTGGAGAGACCCAAGGGTCGGAAGGGAGACTGGAGAGCCAGGGGCTGGAGGCAGAGGGGGGACTTGGAGCTGAGTATGAATATGAAGGGCAATGCAAAGAGCTGCAGAAGAGAGAGGAGTCCGGGAGGCTGCAGGGTAGCGGGGACACCCAGGGGCTGCAGGGGAGATGCAGAAAGCAGCAGGGGAGAGGTGAGACCTGGCAGCTGGAATCAGCTCCCCCACAGCACAGCCTTTCCTCTGCTCCCAGTGCTCACTGCAGGTCATCTGGGGATGTGCTACCCCTAAACCAGGCTACTGTGCTCCTCGAGATAGCTGCAGGCTGGCAGCAGAGTCAGGTGGATGTCTTTGTTTCTTGGATGGGAAAACTGGAAAAATGTGAGCTGGATACTCACGGGTTTAGGTACAGTTAAAATTGCCTGTTCCCATCCTTGAGTCCAGAGTCTTGGAGGTATCTGATGGGAGTGTTTCCTGTGTGCCAGAGTGGGGCTGGCTGCAAACAGCCTTGAGGTAAAGAGAAAAGAGAGCTTTGAGTTAAAAACAGCTCCTGTTTTTAGGAGTCCACAGGCCACTTACTGTTGGTTTGATCAGTGACCCAGAGCTCACCAGAGCTGTAAATGTCACATCTGCCCCGAAGTGTGTCCCTCCCCTCCCCTTGCAAATTGCTCTTGCAAACATAACCTGTGCTGGACTGAATGGAAAAAGGCATTATTATATATCCAAATAAAAGGGGTGCAATTGCATGCAAAGCTCACAGTTCTTTGGGTAGCTATGGGGGAATTAGATAATTTCTCTTCTTCTCCAGGGGTTGAAAAAACCCCCAACTGTGACTTTTTCAAGGCAGGGGAGAAAGTAGAGAACGGTGCTGGCTAGTCAGATTTAGTGAGAATGTTTTAGAACATCTGAGACGTTTTACACCCGATTCTTGTGTTGTCCAGCAGTTCACAGAGGGAGATAAGGGGTCTGAAATATCTAAATAGACACTGAAAGGCATGGGCAGGATTAAGGGTTGAAGGTTTCCAGTGTGCTTGTGGAGTGGTGGGAAGAAAAGGACTCCCAAAGATTAAAAGATACAGAAATACTCTGAAACAAGAAGCATGTATGTCTGGATGCTCATGGGAGCACTGCCTACAAGGGACACATCAACCCCAAATCCAAGTGGGCATTAAAGGAAAACAATCCATGGCAGCGAAATCCTGCCTCCCTTGTAGGCAGTCAGTTTTGTCTCAGACTTCAAGGGAGCCAGGAACTCGCCCCTAGAGGTTATTAAAATCCTTTGTAATAACAGCACTTCTCTAGTAACCCTTCACACCAGGCCCTGGGGTTGGGATTGCCAAAAAAGCAGCCTGAATAGAAAAATATGCTGCAGATGGCAGAGAAAACACTCAGAAATATTCATTCCCCCCAACCCAATTGCTCCTCAAATGGGGATATTGAGGCAGAAAGCTGCAGCTGGGCAAATCCAGAGCTGGGGATCAGGTAGGATACCCTTTTTCCAGGGTAAGGGTTTTCTCAAAGTGAAGGTGAGGCCATTCCCATTCCCTTCCCAAACCCCTTTGAGAGGGTGATGTGGTGGGAATGCACACCTACAGTTTAGGTATGCCAGTGTGCTCTGCAATGGGCTGTGAGACTCCAGAGATGCAATGTGGTAGGCAGGTTTTTCTGTTTGTTTTATTGTTGTCTTTCTCATGGGATGGGAAACCACTGCAAAGACCACAAAAAGCAGCCCAGAGCGGTGTCTGAAGTGAGTAACTGAAGGGAAACCCATTTACTGCTATTAATACCCCTGCTAAAATAAGCAAGCCATGGCCTGGAGACAGAGAGGAGCCCTCTAAGGATTAAAGTTCTACACCTGGTTTGTTTATTTGTTTGGCCTGAAGAAGGAAAAAAAACCAACAAAAAGAAAAAGGGTGTGGGGGTCTCCTCCAGGCTGCTCCCTGGAGACAAAAAAGGGATTTTATGTTTACAAAGTTGCAGCCTTTTCCATGAGCTCCAGGTGCCAAGGATTGGAAGAAGTGAGAGGCAGAGTTAATGACGTGAGAAGAAAAGCAAAAGGTAAAGAGCAAAACACATTTATTGCAACAGATCAGAGAGAAACATCTGCAGGGCAAGGGCACCTGCATTAAGTAGGGAAATGCAGCTTTTATTATTTATCTTCTCTGCAGAAAAAGAGAGAGGAAAAAGAAATCTGGAGGGAGGAAAGGGAGAGATGAATAGCTGAAGATTTGGGCTAATCTAAAGATCTATCTTTTTTTTCCTTCTTCTTCCTGAGCAGTTACACAAAACTTTTTTGGTGAAGGGGAGAAAAAAAAACTCCCCTGAAGTGAAGCAGCGAATGAAGTCTTGCCATGTGCAGGGTTAAATGGAAACACACAATCAGACCATAACTCTGTGTAATTCAACCCATACGGTTTGTCTGTCTGTTGACTCGAAAGGTTGTATCAAGGCTTGGCAAGGGAGGAGACTGAGAAGGGATAGTCCAAACCTTCCAGTGATTCGTAAACCACTCCTCTGCAATTTGGATACTAGATTTCTCTCTGGCAGTGACTCGATAAACTGCAGAGTTAACCGTAGCTCCGGCTCTTTCTCTCTCTCCTTTCAGGTTGTTCATCTCCAAGAACGAGCAATACCCAAACTGAAGGAGAATACATTGCACAAAATATTAAGAAAACTCCTTTTTAAACAAACCTTTTCTTTGGAGAAGCTGATTTCCTTTGGCAAGCAGGAGAAAGTGGAGAAAATGAAGCCAAGTCTGCGATTTTTCTTTGCTGTTTTTCTGTTGTTGATTCTGCAGACAGGGCTTTGCTATGGGATAAAATGGATGTAAGTACCTGGCTCTATCTCTGCATTTTTAATGTTTTTGTAGGAATTTCTGGTCTCTTACCTGTTTGTACAACTGCTGCTTGAGGCATGCTGGAAAGCTGTTTAAAGAGCAGCTAGCACTGCAATTCTCCAGGCATTGATTGATTTCAAGTGTGTGTACTTGGGGCTTATGCTAACAATGTCTCCATCTTCTTTCTAAAATATGCATGATTAAGGCTCATTTGGGGTTTTTTTCTCCTCATTGATACCAAGGGAAAGGCACACACTTGAATGCTCACATGAGCCACTTAATGAAGTTTCTAGCATCAGCTCCTGCTATGCTGGGAAACTCTCCCACCAAGACCACAGGTTGTGCTGAGTAGGAACTGAGAGCAGTAGGGATGGCAGCTGAGATAATGCTGCCCATCTCCGACCACTGGGGATGCTTGGCAGACAACATGAGTTTTTGTGAACCTTTTAACCTTTGGATTTTTTGAAGGGTGTTAAAAATGAGGTGAGGAGGGTGAAGAAATACCAGGGACTGTGGTCAAGTCAGGATTGAGTTTCCTTGGAGGTAGTGTCCCTGCAAAGTGAAAACATCACTATCTCATTTCTTTGCTTAAGCAAGCAATCAGTTGGTTGCTTACTGCAAAATAAACAAACAAACCACTCCAACACCAATCTGCTTTCATGTCCTTGATGAGTGATCTGTCTTTTCTGCTTGGGTTTGGAGTTGGGCACAAAATAAATAAGGGAAAATGGGTTTGCCTCAAATGAGCATCTTTGGTAGAAGAAAAGGCACACACAATGCCAGGAAGAAAGTAACATACAATGCCAGGAAGACTGTAGTGCATTGAGGCAAGGATCTTTGGGTTAGGTGGTGAAACTTGGACAAACTTGGTTCCTGTTTTGTTGCTCCTTCTGCCACAGACTTCATGCTATGTCTAATTCCCATTCTGCTGTTCCAGTCATTGTCATTTGAAGCTCTACTCATGCCACATTTTATAAAGGCTTGAATTTGGATATCCGCAAATTAAGGTATCCTGTTGGAACCAGTGTTTTTGCTGCCCATCATGCAGTCAGGGAAGTGAGGATCTTCCAGATGGGGATTCATCTTCTCCAAACAGAGACATCCAAGAATGTTAAGGGATAGCCTCTGGTGATGCTGTGTACTGCAGGGAGCTGCTAGAGACCACACATCTGCCTTTTATAATCCATAAAGAGAAGCATAGTGAATCTCTCCATAGGGTGTTTAAATGCACACGGTGAGGTGGGAGGAATAGTCACCCACTTTAGGGCATCTTTCAAGGTGGCATGGTTGCCTATTGCAGGAAGGTAGGAGCTAGATGATTCTTAAGGTTCTTTGCTACCCAAACCATTCCATAATCTTTCGTTTGCTGTCTCCATACTCCAGGGACCATCTTGGAAATAGAGGAGAGTAAGGATCTGGTTTGCTTTTCACTGCCTTGTCTTTACACCTTGTAGCAGTCAGCAGAGCTCAATTACATAACCCAGCTGTTTCTTTCTGCCAGCTTCCTCCAGTATTTAGGCTCTCAGCTCTGCCTATATCCAGCACCAGGAATGGCAGGCATCTCCTTTCTAACAGTTCATTTAGCAAGATGTCAATGGGACTCCTTTGCAATGTTTATTTCTGTACAGCACAGAAATAAAGCTGGTTTGTGGCACCCTAATTCAGCAGAGCTTTTATGAGTAGAACCACGACTGACTGGAGGGACTTGCCCGTATGCTTGGCACTGGTGTCCCACTTAGGCAAGGTGCGTAATCAGGAGTGAAGGGCTTGGGTTCCTCCAAAGGGCAGGGGTGAGATGAGCTCCAGAGGGAACCTGATAGTATGGTGACAAGCCACAGACAAGAAAAAATGCTAGGGAGGCAGGGCAAGGTCCCTAATAGCTTTGCTGTCAAAAGCAGCCTGTTGGCCGCTAAGTGGTTAAGCTGCAAGGGTTGCTTTCAGGGATGAGTGGGGAGAGAAGTAGCTGGAGGCAAGACACCACAGTTGCTGCTCCTCCCCTTCCCAGCAGACATATCCCTCCCTACCAAAAAAAGAGTGGGAAAGATGAAAGCTGGGATTAAAGTGGTATTTGAAGCATGAACTGCATGCAGATGCACCACTGAGCTCCCCTCACACCTGTTTAAAACTTGGCAGAGACCTGCGCTCCCTGTCCACAGCACTTTGCAACTGGGATGCTGGCAGCTGAGATTTCACAAAATTATGTTTTGTTTTTCTTTCATTTGCTGTTTCTCCTCATTTCCCCATCTTTATTTTCTTATGGAAACACAGGCTAGTTTTACCTGCTCCCCAATCACTCTTTTTCCTTGGGGCTCAGGGGCCGTCCTTAGAAATTGCATGGGTAAGTTCTTGGCAAACAGAGTACCAAATACTGAGTAATACCTCAGACCTGATATCCCAGCCCTGGACTCATATTCTGGGTGCCATACAATTGAAATCTGCTCCTTCTTCCTCTTGCTCATAAACGGNTCGAGATGAGGGAATGACTGATATGAAAGGTGATAGGAAATTTAATTTTAATTCATTGCAGGGAGAGGGGAAGAAGAAAAACACAATTTTCAGCCATTTAGGACTTCTCAGTAACACAAATATGCCCTAAAAATTAGTAAAAGCAGGGAGAAGGTTAAAAAAAGGAATTATTTACTTTATTTTATTTGGCTTATTTTTATGAGTTCTCTGGTCCAGATCCCCAGCTGTTGAAAATTGGTGCTGGGCACCACCAAATATCCAGCATGGTATACAGTGGACAGTCAGCATCTTGTATTCATTGTATTCATTCTTGTATTCATTGCTCTTGTATACATTGCCCTTGCTGGAGAAATTTCATATCTTGAGCTCCAGAGAGCTACTTATGTGTTAGGCTAGAGTATGGCTCCAGATCTTTGCTGGATCAGGACTGCTGTGGAAAGGCATCCTTTCTCATCGATGTACATGAGACACTACATCTTATTTTTTGCACTTTCCCATCCTTAGAGCAAGGGAGGTGTATGGGGAGGTTACACCATTTTGTGGTGCCCAGTGTTGTTTTGTCACAGTGGCTGGGAGGGTGAGGCAGCCGTTGGTTTCCATGAGATGTGTCTTAGGGCCAGTGCATCCAGCAATTCTGTCACCTTCCCCATCTGCTTATGCAATACATTTAGCTTTCCCAGGAGACTTTAGGTTTGACCAAGCCGGTGCTGGAGCAACTTATTTGGCTAGAACTGAAAAATAGATGAGCACTAGAGGGAGCTGCAGCCAGATGTGCACGCCCCAAAGGTCTGCAGATGTTGGGATGGCCAGGCACAGAGTGTTTTCTGAGGCACTTCTGCTTCCAGAGGGGTTGGCATCTCCTCTGTCCCTCTGTACTGAGTGCCCCTTTCGATGTGGTTTTAAAGAAGCCAAACACAGCAAGTGATTTGGGGTGTTGTTTTTTTTGTTTGTTTGGTTGGTTGGTTTTTGGGTGGTTTTTTGTTTGTTTGTTTGTTTGTTTTTGTGGTGGTATTTTTGTTTTGGTTTGTTTTGGTTTGGTTATTTTGGGGTTTTTTGTTTGTTTTTGTTTTTGTTTTTGTTTTTGCATGGCTTGCAGAATATGCCCAGGACAGCAAGTGCTGGTGTTAGGGATACCATCATTTTTAGGTGTAGCTTGGTCACTTTGGGAAGTCTCTGTCTGTCCCTGTTGTGGTGGCCCAATCATGCCCTGTGCACTCTGGAGCAATCCCCAGCTGAGCCCCATTCCCAGCTATTGCTGCACAATTCCTGTGGCTAAATTGCAGCCCTTCAGAAGCAAAAGGTAGCTTAGCCACACCTTTTGGTGAACACAGGATGTCCCCCAGACCACCAATCTTCAGCAGCCCTTCTGCAGCCAGCAAAAAGCAGGGGAGAAAATGGAAAGATTTTGTCCTTCCTGGCAGCTCCTGCTTCTCTCCTTCCATCAGTAGTGGGAGGGAGCTGGGACGTGGAGACACGGGCGCCTGTGAGGAGACTGTCTGCCTGGCAAGGGCCTGCTAGATGAGCTGCTGTGAAAGGACTGCAGGGTGGGGATGGCAGGAGGGGAGTAGTCTGGGGGTGGGGAAAGGGGGGTACCATGTCTTTGAAGTTTGCTCTTCGCTTCATAGGCAGCTCAGGAAAAGTTGACAAAGCTCCACGGCCTCCCCCGGCGCTCGCTGAGCCAACTCCCTGCTGGCATTGACTTCAGTCAGGCTTGGGCTTGAAGTCAACGGCCTTGTGCCCACTACTGCCAGCACTGAACTTGGCACCATATCTGAAAACAGCTCTTATTTAAGCTTTTAGTTCAGGGTTGGTTTCCCCACACACACACTTCTCTCCCTCTTCCTCCTCTTTCTTTCTTTCTTCTTCTTTTTTATTTATTTATTTAATTTTTTTTAACCACATAAATCCTACTTCTCTGTTTGAAAAGCCCTTGTAGAATCAGGGGAAGCATTTACCAGGGGATCTAGTGTCTTTCCCAGGACTTGTGGTCCCCAGACTGGGACTGATGCAGGGCAGAGTGGCAGGGGCATGGGCTGCCTCTGACTACCAGGAGCTTAGACAAGGTTTTTGTAACATCCCTGCGAGCCTTTTCCAGATGAAAACCTGATAAAATGGGGCTCCTGCAAATTAAAAACCTTCAATGAGATCAAATACAAAAGGAACCCTCAATCTCTGCCTCTCTTTATTAACGTTTACCACACACTTCACTCTCCACAGCCATGTAAGTCTGTCTAAATCTATTTGTTTGACCAAAATCCCTGCAAGATTAAGGGGTTTAGGAATAGGCATTAAAAAAGGTGCCTTTCAGAAAGCAGAGCTGACAATTTGCAGTAGAATTTTACAGTTTCACGAGCAGTTCCTTTGTGAGACCTTTTCAGATCATGTCACACAAGGGCGGGTGGGGAGATGCCTCCAAGGAGAAGATTCTTCCACCCTTCAAGGGTGTTTTAAAGAACACCAATGATTTGCTGGTCAATTAAAGGCATTTTTCTCCCTTTGGCTTGACCACGAGCAGTGTCCTACTCACAGGGTACCTTGTAAACCAAATAATATATGACTTTCATTGACATCTGCTGAGATCTGAAGGTGCTTCTTCCTAAGATATAATTCCTACCAGTAGTCCTCTCATAGGGCCCAGACCTGCAGGAATGGGCCCACACCTCTCAAAGGACCTAACAGTGCAAAGCATTAGTGTTTTCACATGAATTTAATAACTGCCTGAGATAATAAAAGAGTAAACGAATGTCATGATCCATCTATGCATAATTCCTCTGTAATTATGTTTATGGTTTTCTGTCAGTATCCAGAAACTGAATTGAAAGACCTGCTGTGTTATGTATAGATCAGGATATGTTTGGTTTAGGCCCTCTTTATTTAAAGGGAGGACCAAATGTGTATATTTAAAAAAACCTGAAACAACCACCCCTTAGTTGTCTGGAGAATGAAGGATGGGGCAAGAGAATTAAGGGAGAAGAGCACAGTGCTATCAGGAGGAAACAGTGAAAAACAGTATTTCCAGGGTGAAAGCAAATAAAATCTCCTTTTCAGATGGAGGGTATGAGTCCACGGAAAGATGTTTGTCAGGGATTTTTTTTCCCAGGCTGAGGAATGAAGGATGTTCTAATTATGCCCTTGAGGGCTGGATTTTCAGGCAAGCAATGCCCCATTGGCTCCAGTTTCCCTCCCAGTGCTGGTGATCAGTGGAGACTGGGTGAAGATAGGACAGAGACCCACCACCAAATCCTACTGTGGAATAGACTCTCCTAGACTTCCCACAAATGGACACTGTTTCCCAATAATGTCTTTGCAGGCAGTGGATATCCATTCCCTGATGCTTCCAGAATTTAGGAAGCAGGGAGGGGTCGTGCATTTCCACAGGGAGGGTTTAGAGTGACATGGACTGGAGAAGATATTCCTAAAAGTAGAACAGAGACTGAGCAAACCTAGGTTGTCAGGGCATGGACTAGATGACCTAATAGGCCTCTCACATTCCTGATCTGTGATTTATAAATGCACTTTTCAGTCTCAGTAAGTGAATACAGTAACTGAGTTTTCTTTTCCATCTCTATTACCTTTTAAGTTTTCCTACCGATGCTTGGAGATGTTTCCAATTATAGGTTCTCATAAGCAAAGACATGAAGTTCAGGCCTGGGAGATGCTCAGAAAACACCTTCCTGCATCTTGCAGTTTTATTCTTGGAGGGCTTCCCAGAGCTCAGCTCATTCTGTGAGAAACAGCCATTTTTGCCATTTACTGGGTTCTCACTAGTGGGAAGTTATTTTCCCTCTTCCACGAAGTAAATGGCTTTCTTGTTGCATTATAAAACTGCTTCTCTAGTGGTGATTGCTTCAAGCCATCTATAATAATATATTCTCATTGCATCTCATCCTGTTTTTTCACACTGAGGATGAGCTTTGGTCTGAATTCTGCTTTCACCCCAACCTGGAGATGGTTATTTGTGCTGTTCATGGCTTGTCTGTAATGGTGAAATAGAGGTACCCCCATGTAGCCTTCCAGGCCCTTTAAAGAGGCTGAAGACCTCTATAAAGGATCAGAAAATGTGGTGCAGGACCTAGGAGAGATATACATCCTTCTAGAGGGCCAGCTACAACATTCCAAGGCCTCTCAAGTGCCACCCGACATGTCTGATTAGAAAACTGAGTTGGTGCCTCATAGTACAGCCTCACTCAGAGACTTGGAATGTTCCTCATTTGCCTGAAGCTTAGGCTGTGAAGCTCTCTCACTGCTCCTGCCCCACCCTGCCTGCTTCCCCTGCTGCTGGGACAGGCTGTGCTGGAGTATTTATCATTTATACTCTCTTACTGATGAGCTGCTTTGGCCCCTTGCCTGATTTGTGTTTCAGCTCATTCCTGGGAGTTGCTGATAGCCTTTCTGGGATAAGTTTTCACAGATCCCTGGTGTCAAGGTCTAGAGGTTGGACATACCTCATTCAGCTCTGTGCTTACACAATTCAGGTGTCTGTGTCCCTGCTTGGTGTCTGGGTTTCCTATATAGAGCAGAAAATGAGCCCTTCTAAGTCATGATGGTATCTTACTGTAAGTCTCAAAAGCACAAAAGGCTAACTACCTCCTAGATGTGGCTTTTTGCTTTCCATGAGCCGAAGAAGAACCCTGAAGGACTACTGTGTGGTCCACACTGTAGAGGTTTGCAGTCAGGTGACAGTCATGCTGTTCAGAGACTCATGTCTCTACCTTCAAGGACGTGATCTCTCTGAGATACCTGAGCACCCAGTATATCACCAGCAAGTTTTGTCTCCACCAGCTCAGGTTCCCACCTGAGGCAGGATGAGTTGCCCTCTGGAGGGGCCCCTCTCCAAACTGGGAACATTTCATGAACACCAGTGTGTACGGGACCGAGATGAACTGCAGGGCAGAATTTCTGGTGATCAAATCATAGAATCCTTCAGGTTGGAAAAGACCTCTATGATCATCGAGTCCAACCAATAACTTAACACTGCCAAATCCACCACTTACTCCTTTCCTTTGAAATTCACTGGCAATGGCTTCTGCTTGCAGTATGTTTAACAGACCTCTTAAATATGTGCATGAAGTATATACTTATATAGCTAGCAGAGTGGTGGTTTCCCTTCCAATTTTGCCATTGGTTGTCTAGTGCCAGAAATGCCAAACTCCAGTCACCTGGGAATTTGTCAGTGCAGGCCTGTTCAGCCCCAGCAAGGATTTGATATCTCCAGTTTTGGTTAGGGCTCAATTTTAGCCCTGTTTCCATCTCATTTAACTTCTGGAGGATGTGGATGTTACAGTAAAAGTGAGATGCACCCCAAAAACTGTTTGCTAATAAGCCAAACTAACCAAGATGGCTTGGGATGAATCTGAAAGCCAACACATTTAACAAGGAGAGAAGGAAATATGTGTTAAAGTTGTGTTGCCAGGATCAGATGCCATCAGACTATTGATGCAACCAGCTAGAAAGTTGTTTTATGGGAATGAAAAACTTTTATGACTACGCTAAGAAAGTCATAAAGATACAAAGCGAGTTACACACCAGGGTTCTGCTGATCACTGTGGGTGCTCAGGGAAGAAGAGTACAGCCCTGTAAGATGCATGTCAGCATTTGTTCTTTTTTTAACCTGGAAAAGTTGGCAATTAGACAGGAGAAGAACTACCACTGTGTGATGTTGTTCTTTTCTTCCATGGTAACATATGTGCTGGTATTCATGGATCCCTCTTTTGGATTTGACTGTGGTACTCTCTCTGCACATACTCCCACTGAGCTTTTGCACTATGGTTTTTGGAGACTAGAGAAACAGACTTATCTATGTGCAACAGTGATTGAATCAGTGGAGGCCCTTGGCATTAACTCTAAGTGAAAGCATATGCTTTGCAAATTTGGGTTTTTTTCCCTAGGCCTCGCAGGGGATTTTCTCCATAATTAATTACATGACATTTAGCATAATCCTTTGAGAGTGTGTGAGACAGATGCTGAATGCAAAACACTGATAACACCAGCGTTGCTTTTTTTTTTCNGTGGAGGCCCTTGGCATTAACTCTAAGTGAAAGCATATGCTTTGCAAATTTGGGTTTTTTTCCCTAGGCCTCGCAGGGGATTTTCTCCATAATTAATTACATGACATTTAGCATAATCCTTTGAGAGTGTGTGAGACAGATTCTTGGAGGATTCAGATTTCTTTTATCATGGAACTGATGTGTCATTTTTCACTCTGTTGGGAGGTCTGTGCTCTTTATTCTTCAGCAAACAACTTTCCCCATAGGCTTTACACATCCAGTTGAACTGACATATGCCTCTGGAGCTTTGTGCCAGACACCCCTCAATAATGGAGAGAGTTGCACACTGCTGAAGGGTGGTTCTCTCCACCTACTTTAATTGCCTACTTTATATGAGCCAAATCACTCCTCATAGTTGCCCATCTTTCTCACCAGCTTTATCTAGGCACCTATTTACAGAAAGCTTTCATTAAGTCAGGTGAGCATAGGCAACTGGACTGGGAGTGGAGAAATGAATATTGACCTGAAGATTAAATTTTTTTATGTGTTTAAATGCTTTTTTTTGCATGTGCTTGTCTCCTCAGAGCTCTGTCCAAGACTCCTTTGGCTTTGGCCCTGAATCAAACCCAACACTGCAAGCAGCTTGAAGGCCTGGTGGTTTCTCAGGTGCAGCTGTGCCGCAGCAACCTGGAGCTGATGCAGACCATTATTCAGGCAGCACGGGAGGTGATAAAGACCTGCCGTAAAACCTTTTCAGACATGCGGTGGAACTGCTCTTCAATTGAGCTGGCTCCTAACTACCTGCTGGACTTAGAGAGAGGTAAACAGCACTGCTGGCTCAGCTGGGACTGGAGTCAGTAGAGTCAGTCTGTGTGTCTGTGTGTGTGTGCGCGCTGGAGATGGGAAGGGTCTTGCTCCTGGGAGGCCAAGGAGGGACTACAAAGCCTTCTTGTCCTGTGCTCTGAGACCACTCATCATTGCTGAGCCGGTCATGCCCAGAGGCTCTCGGGTCCAAGACCTGACCTACCACAACTCTTACAAAGCAGACCACCATTCTGGTCTGCTGATCCCACTGGGAGTCATGGGACAAGCACAGGAGCAAAAGGAGGCAGGAGAGGCCATGGAAGGGTTTATCCACATACTCCAAGAGCAAATCGCACCACAATGAACAAGATGCCTAAATCCACGTGGCTCCTTGCCCTGCTGGGATGTTGTCTTATGCTGATGAGTTCACTTAGGAGATGTGCTCCAAACTAGGGGTGCCATGGGACATCTCAGCTGGAGTGAGTTGGTGTGTTGGCTGCTCTGTGGGACGCAGATTGCGTGAGTCTCTTTTTGGGGAACGTTTATCTGGCCTAAGGGGCTGAGCTGGAGTTCTTGTCTCTTTCAGGCACAAGGGAGTCAGCATTTGTGTATGCCCTCTCTGCTGCTGCCATCAGCCACACCATTGCTAGAGCCTGCACCACCGGGGACCTCCCTGGCTGTTCCTGTGGTCCCATCCCAGGTGAGACACCTGGACCTGGGTATCGATGGGGAGGATGTGCAGACAACCTCAACTATGGTCTTATCATGGGGTCCAAATTTTCAGATGCTCCCATGAAGATGAAAAAATCAGGATCACAAGCCAATAAACTGATGCATCTGCACAACAGTGAAGTAGGGAGACAGGTAACAAATCCACAAGAGTTATTGTACTTGTACAATCATCTGTAGTGTTGGTCACTCGGTGAGGTTCAGTGTCTCTATCAGCTAGCAAAAGGAGCAGGTTTCTCCCAGATTGATCTGAACTCCTTTGGCCTGCTGAAAATGGTGTCTGTATAACTCACCCTGTGACTCAGGAAGTCCCAAATGCTATTATCAGCCCTGTTTAACCATGGGTGGGATGTCTCATTGCCACCTGCTGCACAGCCAAGGTTGGCTCTGGCTTGCTTACCCCAGGAGGTGTGGTGGGGATGGGTCCTGTCATGCTCTGCCAAGGGTATTGCACAGGCAAAGTGCTGTGTAAACGTGAAGGATTATCATCTGCCACATGCATCCAGCAGTAGTTGCCTCCAGCCATCCCTGCAGCCAGGAGGGAGGATTTTTTCCTTTTTAAACTGCTATGGTAGTGATTATTCTCATATCTGGCACAAGCTGCTTTTAACAGCTTGCATTCAGTGGAGGGATAATGCTTACCATGTGCAGTGCCTGGTGAGCACTGATGTGCAAATCCCTATAGTAGTCCTCTATGCAGCTGAAGAAATGTATGGGGGGCTATAAAACTGACCCCTGCACCCATCTCTGGTGCTCCAGTGTTTCCACAGACTGCTCCTACTGCACAGCTTGGTCCTTCCAGAGCTGCCTGTGCAGACAAAACTTGGAGGAGCGTGCTGAGCTCACTAGGAGCTTGCTATGTAGCTACAGGCTGAGTCCACCTTTGCAGAGCACAACCATGCTGAACTTCCCCTCTCTGGCTCTTTTTTTCCCCCAACTATTCCCACACTATTTGGTTTGTTTGTTTGGAGTTTGGCTTTTGATTTTTTTAAATTTTATTTTATTTTTGTAATTTCTTGAGTTTTTGTTTCAACTGCGTTGGGCAAATTTTTGTTTGGGACATTACACTGGTCATGGACATGGCTCGTGGGTTCAGCCCTTCCTGGCAGCATCCTGCCATGTCCCACTGAAATGAGAATAGTGCAGAACCAAAGTAAAAGGCTACTGTGGCTCCGTGACCAGCAGAAAGGCAGGGTGAGAGTGCACTGAATTCAATAAAACCATGACCAAAGCTCTCTTACCAAAAGCCCACAGCTGCTGGAGGTTGAAATTGATGTTAATTATCTATTTATGGAAGGCTTTGATACACATCTCCTTAGGAATTTAGAGGGTGGAAATGCAGCCCAATATAGATATCTGATCAAAATTCAAAATACTCTTCTGTCTTCTGGCTGCAAAGGAGCCCTTTTAAAAGTAGTCCTGGACTGATAGTGATCACCAAAGAGCTGTAGGATCCATTCGCTTTGCAAAGTAGCTGCTCTAGACTGCCTGTGCAGAAATGAGAACTTTTCCACAGCAGTCCATGCTAAGGAAGTGCCTTCATTAGCAAGCTTGCGGGATGTTTGGCAGTAAGAGAAGGGCATTTCCTAACTCCTGCATTCCTTTTTGCAGGTCTTGAAAGCCTCTCTTGAAATGAAATGTAAGTGCCATGGAGTTTCTGGGTCATGCTCTATCAAGACCTGTTGGAAAGGCCTTCAAGAGCTGCGAGACATTGCATTGGACCTCAAAACCAAATATTTATCTGCCACCAAGGTTGTTCACCGGCCCATGGGCACACGCAAATACCTTGTGCCAAAGGATATTGATATCAGGCCAGTTAAAGAGACAGAGCTGATTTACCTGCAGAGCTCACCCGACTTCTGCATGAAGAATGAAAAAGTGGGGTCACATGGGACGCAGGACAGGTGAGGATTTCTGCAGTGGGTGCTCACTACACTCTGACCCCAAAGAGGAAAGGGCAAGAGAGGAACATGTATGTATAAGGGGCAATCAGGGAGGTGACATGTGCATGCAGGTAAAGCACATCTCTAAAATACAACAGGGATTACCAATGCCTAACCCTGCTAATGGTGGCTGTGGCCAAGACAGGGCTGCTGACACATTTTCCATTACACAAGCAGGCACAAGATGCATTTCAGAATTCCCTGGGCAGGTCACCTCCATGGGAACTTGTAAGGATCAAGCAGCTACTTTATACTGTGTTGAGTCTCAGTCATTTCTTGCAGTCACTGCTGATCAGAAGAGTTGTTACTCTAAGGCTCCTCTAAGTAGGCAAATGTTAGCCTAGTTAGAACCAGTTCCTAGATTGCCTTAAAAAAAAACCCCAAAAAACTACAGAGATGATATTAAAATTTTTTTCTTCTTTTTGCATATTAAAAGTCCAGGCGTGTTTGTATTGCTTGTGACTTTGCAGAGGAATTTCTTTATTGCATTAATAGTAGGGATTTAAGGTCATTATGGTCAAGCCCATCCTGCACTGGGCAGCATACTGTCCTCTTTCACAGGCAGCAGACATGCCTTTCTCTTCCCACCATTGGTTTAATTTCCTCCAAGAAAAACTAATTCAACATTTCAACAATCTGAGCATCTCTAGGTGGGCAGACCCATTTGATCTCTCTAGAGCAGACCCATCAGCCAAAAAAGTGTGTGTTTCCAGAATTTTCCTAATTTTTGTTAGATGGCTGCAATGGCTGGATTTCAACCTCTCTCTTTAGTTGCTATCTTGCTGGCTTACCTCTCTTCAGATAGTTCTCATAATTCTTCTTTGCTCTTTCTGTTATTTCATGGTGGAGGCTCAGGAAAGTGGCAAGGACCACATGCCTGGCCTTTTTTGGGATGCCTTCCTTTTAATGCAGGGGACATAGTGGTATTTGGATCACTGTGGTTCAATGGAGAGCAGATTTTGCTGAAATGAAGTGACAGAAAAGATAAACAATATATGCATGTGGTGATGTGGCAGCTGGGGACATGGGTTAGTGGTGGGCTGGGCGCTGCTGTGGACTTGATGATTTTAGAGGGCTTTTTCAGCCTAAATGATTCTGTGATTCTGTATCAGCATTTAACTGGTGGAGCTGATCAGTGGATAAGACAGCTGGGTGAGACAGGTCTGTCCTTTATGTCCCTTGATGTTTTATGGCAGCTAATGTCCTGTATCCTCTGACATCAGTGGCTGGACTGCTCTACGACAGCACTTACCTGACCACTCCGTGGTGGGAACACCAGGCTGACCTTTATCACCAGTCCAGCAGTGGAGCATTAATTATCAAGTGAAGATATTTATGAGACACTGAGAATAGCAGGGGAAGAGCATGTATTGAAACTGGTTTCTGAAGGAAAATGTCATCTGAGTGGACATAAAGTTTTTGTGGATTTGTATGGGTTTTGACATATTTTTGCCTTGAAAAAGATCTCTTTGTTGTGCCTTTCTGTTTTGCAAGGAAAAAAAAAATGGTGAAGATTATTTGGAAATGAGTTGTATAGTAATTGCCTTAAATTACCAAGTTGTGTCAAAACAAAGTTGAATTAGTTTCAGATTTGCCAAGTAAAACATTTTTCCATGAGCTGAAATCCTTTCAAGGGACAGGGAGGTGTGACTTCTTCATCTAATCTTATTTTACAGCAGATTTCAACTTTTTATCCCATCTAGGGATGAAAAATATGTCAATGTCCTGAATGATTGTTTTTTTCCTTCTGAGGAAAGGAAAATGTGTATTGCAGGCGTCCGTTTATCCCGAGCTGGACAACAGCCATGACTGTGAACCTGCCAGCCAAGGGTCCACAGGAAGTGAGATTGAGTGAGGATTTAGAAGACCAAGATATTAAGGCAGGAGGGGATGACTTTCAAAAGGAACTTGTCAAAAAATACTCCTCATTCTCAGATGTGCAAGATGGTGATGGCCATGGGAGGGGAGGAGGATGAGATAATCCCATGCTGAGCTTCAGGCATCACTCAGGCCAAGTTTTAAGGTCATGTGTACTTGGGCTTGTTTTCATTACAGTCCATCTGCAGCCTCTTGAGAAGATGCCTGGTGTCTCAAAATTGGCATGTGTAACACAAGCCTTAGCAACTCCTTTCCTGAACTAAATTACTGGAGGAAATAAGTGTAAAATACACATGGTGTGGTTGGAGATTGGTCCATGCATCCTGCAGGGGAGCAGGGAAAGGGAGGGGATCTTCCCATGTCTCCTCCTCTCATGGATGCCTTTTTCTCTTTGCAATTTTTCTCTCGTGAAGAGGGTGCCTAAATGCATTTTAAATTTGGTTCCTCTGTTCCAGACTGCCCCAGGGCGGCAGAGATAATGCCTAATGACGGGGGTAAGGTAGAAGGAGCACAAAAGGAATGCTGCTAGAGAGGGGGCATGGCAAAATGTGGTTCATGCTTACTCCAGAAAGATGTAAAAGTGCTCACATGGGAATAGCTCAAACATGTTTTTGTTTAATGGGTCATGTCCTGGAGGCATTTGAACATTTTATCTTCATGCACGTCAAAATATTCTGGAGGTAGATCCCACGTCTCCAAGTAGTCTTGTTTTTAAGGCCAGTCACGGCAATGAAGCCAAAATGGGGTTTTTTTTGTGGTTGTGGTCCCTCATTTGGTCTACTCTCTCTTCAACCACCTTCCCCTTTCCTTTCTGGCCTTTTTTCTGGGTGCAGAGGTCAGTCAATGTCTGGGTTGTAACAGTGCAGTCCCCTATGTCCACAGCCCAGGAGACTTTGATCTGGCCATCTTCAGTATTTTACAGCCCTGCTTTCTACCTCCAAAGGGATTCAGAGGCAGGAATATGCCATTAACACCCCCTTTTCCTGTTCCTTGATTAAAATATTCATATGGATGCATTTTTGTGACAAAAAATGAGCAGTTTTGCAGCACATCCAGGGAAAGTCCTTTTCCTCTTCTCTCACCCCAAAGTCTGGTTCTTGCTCATAGCATGCTGGATACAGGACAGAGGTTGATGGTTATGTTGCAACACCTTGGACGTGTTGGATTTCACTATATGCTGTAGGAAACAATCCTGCACTGCCAGGTGGGTGGAAGGGATAATCTAATTGGTGATCCCTCTAATGTGAGGGATCATATTATGTAGACTTATTGTGTGTTTTTCAGGCAGGAAAGGGAATTGAATTACCTTGTAGGTGAACCATATGAAAATCCACTCAGAAAATGTGCCCCTGGTTACTCAAAAGCCTTTTAGAGCTCTTTCCTGAAAAGATTTCAAAGCCTTCTTCAGAATAAGCCTGAACCATTTTCTAAGACACTTTGGACTTCCTTAGCTTGTTGAAATTTAGAAATGGTTTGGAAATCTGCATGTCTCCAAGTGCTCAGGGTATATCCAGATTTCAAAGTCAGGGAACTAAAATCAAACCTGAGGTTTGAGGCCTCTTTGAAGTGCTCAAAAACTGATTAAGGAGCTGATTTTTGCAACCGGTATCCAAGCCTGCTGCAAACAAGGCTTACTGCCACACTGACTCCAGCCAAACTCCATGTGCTTATATGCCACCGTCACACTTCCATAACCAATTACAAATGGTCTGGAGAAAAATCTAAAGAAACTGATCTGTGAAGCTGCAAGCAAAACTTTCAATACAACAAATCAACCACTGGGAAAAAATGTAAATGTTCCCCTTCTCAGAGGTTTCTTGGACAGAAGCACTTTTTCACCTCTTAACAAAGCAGTTCAGTTGCTCCTGCCTGAAAAATTCACTACCAGCTTTGAGTAAATGAAAAATAATGGCAGATTATAAAATTGAGATCTCTTTTGTGAGAAAAGAAGCAAAAATATGAATCTTCTCTATAAGTAGGGTGCAATGTATCATGTTTCAAAAGCTGTTTAAGACTCCCTAATGAATCCAATGAAAGGCAAATTCTGCCATAAATGCAAAAGCATCCAGCCCCTGAAGCCTTGCAGAGATAACAGAGCTGTTTATTACTTTTTTTTTTTTTTTTTTTTTCCCCAGAGCAATCCTGGAATCAAGCCAAATGTGGGAAGGAGCTCTCTTAGGCTGCAGAAATCGGGCTGCAGCAATGTGCTGCAGCTTAGCTGGGTTGAGCAGTCACCACTGCTCAAATGACAAATGTCTTAGGCTGGTATGCTTTCTTGGCTATGAACATACGTGTAGTGGGCTGAGCATGCATCTGCTTCTCAGTTTTCAGTGCTCAGTGGCAGCCCTTGATACCACTTCTTTCCTGGTACCCCAAAGATATGCTTTGCATTGTGTGATAGCGTGGAGATTGTTCAGCCTGTGGAAGAGAAGGCTCCAGGGAGACCTTAAAACCCCTGCCAGTGCCTAAAGGGGCTCCAAGAGAGCTGGAGAGGGACTTTGGAGAAGTGCCTGGAGTGACTGGACAAGGGGGAATGGCTTCCCACTGCCAGAGAACAGGGTTAGATGGGACACTGGGGAGAAATTCTTCCCTGTGAGGGTATGTTCACTGGAACACATTGTTTAGAGAAGTTGTGGCTGCCCCATCCCTGGAAAGTGTTCCAGGCCATACTGGATGGGGCTTGGAACAACCAGTGGAAAGTGTCCCTGCTCATGGCATGGGGGTTGGACATTGTCCCCCTGTACTGAGCACTGCACCTCAAGCACTGTGTTAGTCTCGTTCCCCTTACTCCAAGGCAGACATTGAGGTGCTGCAGTGTGTCCAGAGAAGGGCTGTTTGAGGGGTCTGGAATGTAAGTCCTATGAGGAGTGACTGAGAGTACTGGTGTTGTTTAGCCTGGAGAAGAGGAGGAGACCTTATCACACTCCACAGCTCCCTGAAAGGAGATTGTAGTCAGGCCGTGGTTGTCTCTTCTCCCAGGAAACCAGCAATAGGACAAAAGGAAATGGCTTCAACTTGTAGTGATGGAGGTTCAGATTCAAGATTAAAAAGATTTTCTTCAGTGATAGATCAGTTAAGCATTGAAACGGGCTGCCCAAGGAAGTCACCAGCCCTGGAAGTGTTTAAAAAGTGAGTGAACATGGCACTTTGTGATGTGGTTTAGTGGACTTGGTGGTATTGAGTCCGGGGTTGGACTTCATCATCTTGGAGGTTTTTCCTGACATTAATGATTCTATTCTATGATGCTATGATCTTCAAGGTTCCCTTCCAACCCAAACCACTCTGTGATGCTTTGTTTATGTAGGCAATGAAATGTCTTGCTAAGCACTCATACGTAGCTGGGGAAGAGTAGTAGTTATGAATTGACAACAGCATTTGATGTTTGCTTTTTGTTACAGCTTCTTTTAGATTCTGTTAGTGAGGGCACAGGATAAGATGAGCTTTGAATAAGTTACAATGTGTTCAATGACAGTAGTTTTTGGAACAGTTATCAGATGTGCTACCTTTTTTTTGATGAGATCTGACGAATTCTGAACAAGAAATAGCAAATAATGTTTTTGTGAGTGTCCTAGAAGAACTGGAGGAAACCTGCTCTAGCTAAAGATGTCCTTGTACATAGCAGGGGGCAGGTGGACTAGATGGCCTTTAAAGCTTCCTTCCAACCCAAACTATTCTAGGATTTTATGAAAGTCAGAAAAACATTACCTTTCTGTTCCTCCCACCTTTTTCAGGTGTTCTTCCTTCTTTCCCAGGGCAACATTCTTGCAGCTGGTGCCCATTTCAGTAGTTGGGCCATTATCTTTTTATTATCTTAGTTAATGTGTGGGGAAGATTGAATTCCTTCTACTTTGAGAGACCTGAATTTGATCATGAAGTTTCCTGAACAGGTTTGTGAATAATGAATTTATTTGTGAAAAGGATAATTTCACACAGTAAAATTGCAGTGGATGACGAATCTAGTTCTCTTAAACATAGTTAGTCCCTCTGCAACCAAATGGCATTGGAGTTAGAGAAAATTTGGTCTGGGAATGATTTTCCATGGACCTTGATCTTTTCAGGAGCAAGATTGAACTGACACCGCCCAGGCTGTTATTGAAGATGTTTCTCTACTCTGCTCTTAAAAGCAGTTTCCCTAAACAACCTGTTCCAGGGTTTTACTAGCCTCAGTGTTAGGCTTTTCTTAACTGAAATTTAAACAAAACATAACCTAGAGTAAAACTAATAATTTCCTGTACTCTTTCCTTGGCATATGAAGAAGATTTTTTCTCTCTCCTTGTAGCAATAATCTTTTATTGAGGGGAAGACACCTCTTTTGAAATACTTCTCTAAATCTGTTCCTTCATTGTTTTCTACTTTCTGAACTGCTCCTCTTGCTCCCCTGGGAACATTCCCACATTTAGCTGGTTCTTTCTCAAAGTTATGTTGCTTACTTTGCACTTTAATCCACTGTCACAAAATGTCTTCAAATCCTTCTTCCCTAGCATTATCCACAATTTTTTAAGCTCACTCTCAACTCCTCATTAATTAAAATACAGGCTAGTTCCAGGATCTCTTTTGACACCTCCTCACTGATATATGCTATTGATAACTCTTTCTGGTACAGTTGTTTAGTGTCAGTCTCCAGTCATTCCTTGTGGATGAGAATGCTTAAAAGTAGATAAGGTTCTGCCTTCAAAATTTTATATGAAGCTGTGACCTTGATGTATTTTTAGGAATGTCCATTGTGTTAGGGATTTGAATTATTTTTCTCTTTCTTTCTTGTATATATTGCTGCATTACTTGACATTACTGGAGCAAGGGACACCAAAGAAATAAATATTAATTTGATTTAAAAGAGAAAGAAAAACATTTCACAGCAATACTGCATTCTGGGATTTGGGAGTGCTGCAGTTCATGAAAGCAGATGGTTCCACTGTGGTCAGAAAGGACTGAGGGAGTCACACAGCCAAGGGGATGAGATGTCAAGGAAGGAACATCCCTTCTGTCATCCCTAATGCAACAGCCCAGGTGCTGGTGGTGTATGAAAGTTCTCAGATTTATGTTTTACTCCTGTAACAGCATCTCCCTCATCCACTGGGAGATGCACTGGGCCAGGAAGGAAGCTGCTGTGCCCCAGAAGGACTTTTTCTATGTCCTCATTAAAAAGTCCTTATCAATAGGATTGATGGAGTGAGGTTCCATTGGGTCTCTTATGCCTGTCATCATATGTCATCATCATGAGTGACAGTATAGAGTTGGCCTCAGTTTGGATCCCAGGTGCCAGCTGTGCAACCAAAAAAATACATATCCTTCTATCTACTGATGGGACAGAGTAGATAGGGATTCCCAATGAAGTTGTGTGACATTGCTAAGTTCGACTTCATCAGTCTTAGAGGTCTTTTCCAACCAAAAGAATTCTATGATCTCCCCCATGATTTTAAAATTAAAATCCCCACTCTCCATCTGAGTGAAGACTCCTAGAAGTTCTGGGATGTCCTTCCTGACCTCTGCTGAGGAGCCACCCCATGATGAGGTTGTATGCTGTATTTGCAGTGCTGCTGGAAAGGGGAGATTTTGGACAGGTGTACTGAGGGGGATTTGTCCAGCCAACACTGCCGACCTTCTTTCTTCTTAAAGAAGAAAAAAGCACTGTGACAATGTGAAGGGCTGCTCTTGAGCCAGAACTTTGGCTGGGATTATGGCCGAGGGATAATTTCTCAACAGCCTTCCAAGTGCTTCTAGAGTTTACAGTGTTGTGTTACGATGCAATCCCCTGCCTGCATGTTTTCCCTCCAGGGCTCAGGAGGAGGGCATTTCTCTGAGTTGCTGGAATTGTGCTGGACCAGGCCCAAAACAAGTGAGATTGAACTTAACCCATCGGTGGGGGGCCTGGTGAGATCACAGCCGTAAGCTCTGAATGCCGATGTTCAGGGCAGCTCTTGCGAGTCCTTTGTCTTCCCCCACTGGCTGAGAAACTACCTGCTTCATCTCCTTTAATGAAAAATGAATCTAATTCATAGCCAGGCCTATGATTTAAAACAGAAAACAAAATCTCTGCTTAGTGGCATTGTCAGGAAAGTTTTCTAGAAGCCCTTATAGGTTTATGATGGGGTCAAAACTTTGTTTTGGCTACTCAACCCATTCATTCTGAAGGTCCCCATTTCCAGATACTAAACTGAGGAGGGAAGCTTGAGGATTTGTTGAATAAGATTTTGCTTTTTTCCTTTCTTTGTTTCAGACTGTGGGCTATGGGAAAGGTCTATGAGAAGGCATATCTCCTACTAGATCCACTTTTTCTCCTTTCCTTTCCTTTCCTTTCCTTTCCTTTCCTTTCCTTTCCTTTTTCTTCCCCTTTCCTTTCTTCCCCTTTCCTCTTTCCCTTTCCCTTTCTTTCCCTTTCCTCTTTCCTCTTTCCTCTTTCCTCTTCTTTTTTTCTCTTTTTCTCTTTTTCTCTTTTTCTGGTTTTTTCTGTTTTTTTCTGGTTTTCTGTTTTTCTGGGTTTTTTGGGGTGCAAAGCACAGGAGTGGATGGAGGGAAAGAGATCCCAATACAGCAGGTAGAAGAGATTTGCTTTCTATTTGAATGGAGAAAATACCATTGTTGTGTGCTTTGTATGTTTGGCAAATGGATGTCCTCTGTGGTGAGCTGGAATCAGAGTGGACCTGTATTGCTATTTTTGGCCATTTTAGTGAGCCCCCAGCATGAAGTGACATGGATGCACTGCACATCCCTCACCATTTTTCTGCAGACTCCTCATCTTCCCCAGGTGAACCTCCAGAAAACAACCTTTCCATCCACCAGCAAAGCTGAGTAAGGTTGACAAATACCCTCCCCTCTTCTAATGTCAACACACCTATAATTGAACCTTTGCTCTGAATACTTAATGCATTTGTTAATAAATTTATGAGGAGTCATTTGGAGGTTTCTTGTGGAAGGGCCCCAGCTCACAGCATCACTAACAAGGCCTTTGGTTCAGCATTAGGCAAACACATTCAGTGTGGCTGCACACTTCAGCTTCAGTAGAGGCTTTCAAAGGTTTGTAAATATTTACACATACTCCTGAATGAGAGCGAGTTGGGGGGGCCTTTAAACACTGAACCTGGAGAGGAATGCATATCAGAATAACAAACAGGAGGCAGAAAAAAATAAAGAAGATCAAGAACAAAATCTCGACACTTCACTAATCTCATAACTTCTCCTAAAGCATTACCTCATGAGCAATTCCTATAAATCTCATGGATTTGTTTTCATCTCTTAATAGTTGCTTAGCTCAAGGGTCCAAATTATGCTCCTCTCTCCTCTTCCTGCCCCAAAGCAGCCTTAAAGTGTTTCTGTCCAAAATAGCCATACTGAATAAGATTTAGGAGAGATGTCAGCAATTACTGCACTCACTAAACCACCTTTCTTAGAGTAGTTTCAAAACTCCATCAACCCCATGGTGTTGGCTAAATACCAAAAAAGTACCAGCATCTGACCCAACACGAACACTTCCATACTGGGTTGTCTTTCTGTGGAGAAATGGTGTCTCTAGGACATGGTTCATCTCCTCCAAAATTCAATGCCTGGTGCACTTTCATGCCCAGTGGATATTGGAGTATTTTAGGAAATGGGATAGATGATTTTTGAGGACAGATGAGAAATGGTAATCAATGGATCAATGAGATTCCTCAATTCAGGAGCTGCTTCTGAAAAGCTCAAGCCCATCACTGGCAAGCAGACAAAATGAGGGAACCCAACACAACGGCTGATTTATCCCTCTGAGTGTGGCCTTAAGTAAAAGCAGAAGCAAAACAAGCAGTGCAAGTCTGTGTGATATTTGGTGACTTGTCATCCTACCCTGTGCTCCTGCCACACTTCCTGTTCCTGGGTCAGGACTCAGGGTGGTTTGGGGCCAGCTGCCCAGCTGCTCATGCCATGCTGGGAGAAAATCAAAGGGGAAAAAGGTGCAGGGTCCAGCCCTACTAGTATTGATTGTGATTTCCCTGATAGGATCAGTGCTGCACAGTGGCTGTAACAGCCTGCTCAGGATTTTTCCCAGCCGGGGATCCTTGGCATGGAGCCTGTTCAAATACTATCTGGCTGCGGGGTTCCTCCTTCGCCCTTTTCAGGTTGGGCAGTGGTGGGCAAATGCCAGTGTTTGTTCTTTAGGGTGTCATCTTCTTTCAGACAGTTTTGGAGCCTGCCTGGGAACACAGATTGTTTGGAATTTTTAGTTCTTGTTGTGGAAGTATCCCGATAGCCTGGCTTGTCTGCTTGTGTGGGAGCAGTCTGGCCCAGCCGGCAGGCAGCCTGAATGCTGCAAGGCCCAAGCTGAGTCAGAACAGGAGTTTAATGTTATTTTGGGTGCCACAGCAGGTGATGTGATTGCAGCCTTTGCTTCCCCTGCCACCCTTGCGAGTGCAGGGGGCTGTTGGCTGGGTGCTCTCTGTGCTGGCTTCACCCAGTGCCCTGCAGAGCTGCCAGGCCCAGCAGCGCCACACGGCCGCGGTTTGGGAACCCCTGCAGGAATTTGCACTCGCTCACAGCATTTTCCTTCTTCCAGACAATGCAACAAGACTTCCAATGGGAGCGACAGCTGCGACTTGATGTGCTGTGGCCGAGGCTACAACCCCTACATGGACAAAGTGGTGGAGCGTTGCCACTGCAAATATCACTGGTGCTGCTACGTGACCTGTAAAAAGTGCGAGAGGACTGTCGAGAAATACGTGTGCAAATGAAAACCCTCCTCTGCCCACCTGGGAGCTGAGACAGCAGCGGCACCCCAGCACTATGCAGAGAAAACATTTCCTTCACTAGATGTCATTTACCTTGCAAAGACACAGACTTGAGGAGAGATGGTAGGAGGAAAAGCGACAACCACACCAGTAAAAATAAGAACGTAAAAAAACCTCCTAGAAAGCAACAAACCCACAGATGTTTCCCCCTACCAATAAAATGCGCTCTGAGAAGACAAAACCTCATTTGGGATGGTATCTTCTTCCAAAGTATTTCCTATGGTTGCCAATGATGTCCGGTCATCAAGTGCCTCAGTATTTTGAGAAATAAATATAGAAACTTTCCCTGGGGGAGAAAAAGCAACATTTGTTTGACAGTAACTAAGGCTCATACCTGCCTATGCCTTCTAGCACAGGTACTGAGTCTCCATTAGGACCATCCCAGAAGGGGAAATGTTACAACTTTTCAGCAATAACTGCCTTTGTTGCCAAAGACTTAATTTTTAGCAGGGAATCATCCACTCTGAGTGATAAAAGTGGAAAGATTTCGGGTCAATCCCCTGAAAATGAACAGTTAATTTTAATCTTTCTTTTACACAGGTCTGTGACTTTCAACTTATGGCTGAAGGGAAATATGTTCTTGATTTGTCCAGGCTGGACAAAATTCAGCCATGGAAAAAATCCCCGTGAACTCTGGAGGCAGTGAGAGCAGGGCAGGCTGAGAAGGACTTTATGGGATCCCCAAGACAGTAGAGGAGCCATTAGGACGAAATAACAAAGTGAAGTCCAAGTCCAGTGGGAAAGGAAAGAAAAGGAAGCTCCTGCTCTCTATCTCTTTTTCCTTTGGGTGTGACACTCTTAGTCACTGACATTCTTCCACACTGACCCATCAAGTCCTTGGGGAAAGATGCCACTGGCTTTTTCCCCCACAAAGCTATTGGTCCAACCCCAGGAAACTGCAGAGAGTGGAGCAATCCTGGCTGTAGGGAGTGCAGCCATGGAAGTCAGCAGCTATCCCCAGCAGGAAGGAATGGGAACAGGTCAGTCCTTCACATGGCCCTGCCCTGACACAGCAGAGAACCACTATCTGTGGCTGTACATATTTTCTTTTGTATGCAGCAATACAGAAATATTTATATCTTGTGCTTTCATCTACTTTACTTCCTACATAAATATATCCTTATATTATAAACAAGCATTAACAATAGTATGAAATAAATGCTGAAGTTACTGGTGCAACAGCAAAATGTTAGATTATTGTTTCACTCTTCTACTTGGAAAGCAACTCTGATCTTCCTCCCAAGGATGGGAAAAGAGCATGGTTTGAGGCACTCACTGGCATAGGATAGATAAGTTTCTTTATTCTCTGCCTCCCCAGCCTCTCCATTTTGAGCAGAATTAGCCAAGATGCAGTCAAGACGATGAAACAGAACACTTGGAGAAAGGAAGAGTCACCATTGCTGTTTTGGTTTTTTTTATCCGCGATCACTCTCATTGGTAAAATTTCCCAGTGCCCCTGAGGATCTTAATAACAAACATACCATAACATACCTCTCATGTCATGGGTGGTTGACTTCTGACTCCTGCACATGGAGAGGAGTTGCTGTGCAGGGGAGGTTTTAACTTAGCCTAGGCTCCCTCATCTGCCTTTTGTTTGGTTGGCTTGGTTTTGTTTGTTTGTTTTTGTTGGTTTTGTTTGTTTGTTTGTGGTTTTTTTGTTTTGGTTGGGGGGAAACTTTTTGTTTTGTTTTTTTTAGTGATTATCCAGCCCTGTGTCCTAATTTTGAAAGGTGATGTTGGAGAAGGATGCTGCTCCAGGAACAGAAGGCAGCAGAGCTGCTGACGTCTTTCAGATCATTCTTGGGCACCTCAACCCCATGCAAAATGCTGTAAGCAGCCAAAAAAATCACTCCTACACAAATGTAGAGGGAATCTGTCACTTTCCTAGGGAGAAATACGTCAGTAACACCACAATCTTTCTCAAAATCCTCTTTTTTTTCCCCACTCAGCCACTCCCTAGGGGGCAACTGCCTCCGACATGTCTGTGAGCAGCCCTGGGGAGATGGAGGTGAAAAGCATCATGTGCTATAAGAGTAAAATTAGCAGCATTTTGTTTCCTTCAGCTACTTTGGTTTGCTGTAATGGGTTTGGTCTCCTTGCCTCCTTCCCTCCCCCAGTCATGAGCAGGCAAAAAACGACCTTTCATAGTTTGTGAGTGGTTTGTGTTATTGTCACCCCATAAAAGCTGATGGACTAAAACATCTCTGCGGTGCAGTGTGATGAGTGGTGGGTGTCTTAAGCTGACATGCAGACAGGCTGGTGGCACTAATCCCACTGCTCTCCAATGCCAGAATTCGGCTTCATTTGGTATGTAAAGAAACCGTCTACTCTCATTCTTTTAGGAATTTTATTTTTGTTTCCAGTTTCAGATTAAGCCAACAAGGCATGGATGTTCTGACTGAAGAAAAACTTGAGCATTTCAATGCCATTCTGTAATGACTCTTTTTCTTGCTCCCTTGCTGATGTCATGAGTCTTTCTGCTTGGTGAAAAAATAGTAAAAAGGAAGAAATGGTCTATACAAAAACTGTTTTCAGATACATTTCCCTCCTCCCATGTCAGATCTGTGATCCTTGACTAACTTTCTCATGTCAGAAGAAATCATCACCTGGCATTAAAAGAAGTGAATAAAACAATTAGTCATCTGCAGGTCCATCAGGTGGGAAAGGAACCCACAGCAGAACTTTAGCCATGGTGGTAACTCACACTCAGGTCATCTCATGCCACAGATGTCTGTTACTGAAGATGCTGACCTGAAATGGCTGAATTGTTTGGAGTTTTGCAGTTTGGGGCATCCAGGTTCAAAATCTCTGCTGGCTCCTCTAGATAATCCATCATGGGCTTCATCTGAACTTTGCTTCTTTGAGAAAAGTGTCTGTATGGCCCCAGCCCATGACTTAGGCTGTTAATCTATGAATTAACAGTGTTACACTGCTTTTGCCATAACCTCTAAATTTCAGGGCCTTTTTCTTTTCTGGAGCAGCTGCACACTGTATTAGAAGTGTGCCCAGGGTGATGTGCCTTCCCAAGGTGAGAGTCATGAACTGGGCAAGGTCTGATAAACTGCAGCTTCCCTTGTTACACAGGCCTGCTTCATCCAGCAAACTAGGGTCATCTCATCAGTTTGATGGCTTTAAACTGAAATAAGGTAGGTTTAGACTAGATGTTAGGAAGAAATTTTTCCCTGTGAGGGTGAGGATGCCCTGGCACAGGTTGCCCAGAGAAGCTGTGGCTGCCCCATCCCTGGAAGTGTTCAAGGCCAGGTTGGATGGGGCTTGGAGCAACGTGGTCAAGTGGAAGGTGTCCCTTTCCATGGCAGTGGGGTGTAACAAGATGAGCTCTAAGGTCCCTTCCACACCAAACCATTCTGTGATTCTATGATCTCCCTCTGGATGCTCTGGCATTTCCAAATTTTTCCGAAAATGTCTTTCTACGAGCAGTAGACAGTGCTTTCTGCTTTCCCTTCCTTTTAATAAGAACTAGGAATAAAGAGAGTAGCTGTAACACAGGACCATACTGGCAGAACAGCTCATAGTGCATCTTTCTCCTTGCAACCTGTCTCTGGTGCATCATTCCTTGCATCAGCAGCAAAGCACAGAGAGGCCAGAAGAGAAAAGTGTCACATCTCTCAATTTCAATTATTGATACGACAGAGATCCAAAACAGAATGGTCCAGTTACTTTTGCAGCCTAGGGGAAGGTGTCCCTGCCCATGGCAGGGGCTTGGAACTGGATGATCTTCAAGGTCCATTCCAACCCAAATCGTTCCACGATTCTATAATTTTATGTGCACGTGCAGTCTGAAAGGTATTGGGAGAACATTTGCCACAAACAAGCTTTGCAAGGAAAATATACCCCTCCTTCCCTTTCTCAGCCTTCAGCAAGCAGTTTTCAAAGCTGTCCTCTGAAACACTTCAGCTACTGCAGAAAATGGCTTTAATTACTGTGGATATCTTTGTCAGGTGATGCTGTAGTTCCCTTATAACATGTCTTACCACATCCCAACAGTTGATATAATTTGGCCCAGTTCCATGTTGTATTACACAGTACTGTTGATTTCCACTAATTGGCAAAATACATCTGATTTATTCCCACAAACACTATTATTTCACAGTCTTACATTATTACATTGATGGAAACAGCCAAGCTATCTTGAAGAGTATTATGTTGGTGACATTGTAGTATTTATTAATTTGAAAAAAAGATCTGTGATTTAATAAAATAGTTTGGACTTAATGCTATTTCCAAATCTGAGGTTTTAGACCCTGTGTACCTTTGTCTGGCTTTGTATTTTTTTATTAATTCCCCCCATCCTTCCCCACTTCCAGTTTTATACCATTAGGTTTCTCCATAAAGTAGGCAAATGCCATTCATTATAAAAAAATCCCATCTAATTGTGCATTTTATTCTACAAAAATGGAAAGTATCTTAATTATACTAAAGCAGGCAGCCCACAATATTTCACGTGCAGCTTGAAAAGCCCTTGGTGAGGGGGAGGGGAGTGAGGGAAGAAGAAAAAATCTGAATACAATTAGCAGTGTCTCTGTCGGGAAAGTGATAAAAGAGTCCCTGAGGGGCCATCCGTTTTCCTGCTAGAAAGCAGATCCCTGTAGACAACCATTATCATCTTCCAAGGGAGACAGATTGGTGCTGCCCAGCTCTGGGCTACCTGTATGAGGAAGTGGGAGGAGGCTCTGGAGGTACTGACGAATACGGGGAACAAGAGGAAGATTCAGGCTTGAGATAGATTGTTGTTAGACCTCCACCCTGTGACAAAGGATTTGCCTTTCCCTGCATCAGACAGGGGGTTTTGAAACACCATAGTTTTGTTCCCAAGAGCAGACCGGAGCTATCACAGGCATAACTTTCTCCTCTGCAAGGGAGACTGAATGGAAAACAAGATTTGGGAGAGGGGGAGAAAGAACAGGAAACTTAAAATCCACCTGAGATTAATGACTTTAACATGTACAGCATGTTTTGTTTGGTTATGCTTTCCTCTCAGGACCAGTTTCATCAGTCAGAGAGAGTTTGATTAAATATCTCAGCAGAGCTATGGTTTATTCATCTAAAGCACAAATTACCCTCTGTTCATGGAAGCAGCATTAGCTGTGTTTTCTAATTGTGAGAGCAACAATAACAATAAATGTAGTAACAATAGAATGTATTGTGGATTGTTTTTTACTTCCTCTTTTGTTAAGAATAAGTGGACAGTATTTTGTCTCTATTGTAAATTAAATGAGTTCTGAATTTTAAAGATCCTTTCTGAGCTGTGTGGAAAGTTTTCCTTTTTTGCTCTTCTAAGTGGAATTTTTCAAGGTATTCACCAGAACCACATTGGCTTGAAATTTCTCTTAAGGCAGAAGAGGGTATCATATAATTGAACAACTGCAGGGGCTGGGATATAAAGGGACACGCTGCCAGGACTACAGGGATTAGGAGAAAGACACCAGATCCATAACATAGCACCAGAACCCTTGTGCTGCTCTGCGTGTAAGGATGAGCTTCAGACCCAAAAATTTTCATTGTTTGACTTGCTGTGTGAAGTCTACCCACTTGCATGGCACAGCAACAACTCAAACAGGGACAGCTCATGTGCTTAAGGCTCAAGGTGTGTGTAAGTGCTTTCCTGAATTAGGGCCAAAGCACTGAATTACCCAAAGCACTTGGATAATTGAATCTTATAAATGCCAGTTGTTGATAGGTTTTTATAAGTGGTAACTGCTGACAAATGGGCTTTTTAGAATAGTGACCCACGTTTCTTTCAGCTTTTCTAATTTTCTGAGTCTGAGATGAGGTCGGGGGTGTTGCTCAGTGGTGGTGAATGATGAACTGGAGTGAAGGTGGAACTATAAAAATTAATCCAGGTAAAGTTGGGTGCTCACAATCCTATGTTTGTCAGAAGCTCCAGGGTATGTGACAGCATAATTTCAACGTCCTTGAGGATTGGCTGCTTTCTCAAAATTCCTGCTGTATTTCAGAGGAAAAAGGGATTTAAGATCCATTATTCTAAGAGGCATCCTTCCTTCTCCATTGTTTCTCATCCTAAATGTCAAGTTTGGAATTATCCTAAAATAGTTCGAAATTCAGGATAAGATGCTTTAATCTGTGTCATTATGAAAGAAATTAATAACAGCAACTGTGTCATCAAATGAAACCAATTGGTAGGCATATTTCAAACCATAGAATTGTTTGGGTTGGAAGGGAGCTTAAAGCACATCTCATTCCAAACCCTTGCCATGGGCAGAAACACCTTCCACTAGATCAGGTTGCTCCAAGCCCCATCCAACCTGGCCTTGAACACTTCCAGGGATGGGGCTGCCACAGCTTCTCTGGGCAACCTGTGCCAGTGTCAGTCAAATACCCCCAGGTCAGTGATGTCCATCGTGCACAGGGGGATCCCAGACTTTCTCTGCTGCCTGCAGACACTGAAAACACACACCACCTGCAGCTACTTTCCACTCAAGATGCAATTAATTTTACAAAGCGCTGCACATGTTGACCAAGGTCAGGCTTGGGCAGGAAAACAGTTTTCTTTTCTAAACTTCTGCTTGCCCAGGGCTGCTCTCCTCATGTGGCTCAAAGAGATTAAAACCCCACCTCACTGTTCACCCCTGCAGGTGCTTCCTTCTTTGCTGCCAGCAGTGTGTGAGCTGTGGGGGCTGTGAGCTGGAAGTACCTTTGCTTTCAGGGGAAGTGGGGGATGACAGCAAGCAACTCCCTGTGCATCCACACTTGAGAAGCAGCTCTTGGGTATGACATGAAATTGTTGAGGTGATACCTGCAAATAACGGCCTGATTTGAGACAGCAATAACGCCCCAACTCGCCCCAGACCCCCCCCCACAAATTTTCCTCCAGTGGATGGAAGACTCCTCTCAGCAGTTTGCAGTGAAGCATCTGGTGCCATTTGAGGCACTTCAGAGTGACCTTGTCCTCGTGAGAATTCTCTTCCCACCAGGACTGGAAGAGGAACATCCAAAGGACATCCATGGGCATTTCAAGAAGTACTGACATTTAAGCAGTTCAATTGCACTTCTGCATCTGATATTCAAGGATTTGAGGACAATTTCTCCCCTTCACAGCACTGGTCCCAAAGGCTCTTCCAGGTCTACCATGGACCAACAAACTGGGTGACACCCAAAAATTAGCTGTGCAAAGCCATCAGGCTCATTCTGCCTCATAAGTGCCACTGGCACCCATAGTCTGGATCTGACCTCCAGATCTTACAACCCCAAATCACCAAGAGGGGTTTCTGAGTTAAACAGGACCTTGGTATAGAGTCACAAGTTGTTGGATAAACTGCCCCAGCAGGAATCCATTGGGCAGGTTTTGGAGCAAGCTGTTCTCAGCTCTCTGCAATAAAGATATTTTCAGAGTGTAGAAATCTGGCATGCCTCCAAAGAGGGGATTGGGATAAGATGAATTATGTCCATTGGGAGTTAGTGCAACCCTTTTCATGTAGATATCCATTGAGCAGATGTTGGAAGTCAGGTGGGGCTTATCCTTAGCCTGATGCTTGTGTTAGGGGTCCTTTTGTTTTGATGTTTGGTTTTGTTATAAACCGAGCTAATTAGTTATTAAGTCTGTCTGGACTATTAGCATCAAAGAATGAGCCTATATAACTACTATGCCCAAAATTATTACAGCTGGTATCTATTATGTTGCATAAATTGCTTAAAAACACTTCCAAATAAAACAATGAAACTCAATTAATGGAATCAAACATTGTGAACATGTGAATGTAGCTGGTTAGACTTACTTTTTTCTTTTCTCTCCATTAGAGGGAACATTTTCATCTCGGGATTTGCACAGAATTCCAAGGAAACTAAAAAAAGTTACTTTTCATGGAGTTTGTAAAGAAAATCAAACCATTCAAGTGCACTGCCTACTTCACAGTTGCAATCAAATGTCAGACTCAAGGCCCCCGATCTTGACTCATATTGATACTTACACTGGTACAAACTAACTTTTTTCCCCCCCATTAAGGAGGATATTTCAGATAATAAAGAATAAACAAAGCAACTTCAAAGAGCAAAATAAATGACATACAGTGACTGTGTTTTACATGAACACTGAATTGCTGGCAGAGGATTTCTCCTTGCAAAGTATTTTCCATTACTCTATATCATCTGGTTAATAGCCTAAGTGCCCTAGCTTACCTTCAGGAGACTTAGATAAGCATAGAAAGACACTGACCATTCTTTTAACATCATGCTTTTTCTCCTCAAAATGATCTTAGCCAGTCTAATGAGATTTACCTTCTTTCTTTTTGATATCTTGCTGGTGTTTATGAACATTTCTGTCGGTGGTGTGTGTACTGGATGAAATACATGACAATAAAGGAATCGTGAAGAATCATGAGATACTCCAAAGGCAAACCCCCCCACTCCCAGCTGGCAGGGGAAAGAAACTTCAAAGTGCCTTTTAGACATCTAAATTCAGTAGTGAGAATTGAGTCCCATAATGTATATTTTGGCCTGGTTTTATCCAGAATAAGTGTTCTTTCCCAGTTTTATAACTAATACAGATGTATAAATAGGCTAGATATAAAGAAATTTGGTATGGAAATTCATCAACATTTTTATTAAATAATACTCACACCTTTTAGCACAACCAAATGTTACTCCACAGACCTTGAATCCCATCCATTTTCTCCTTCTTCACCATATCCCCCATATTTTCAGGAGCTCTCATGCAGAGAGGCACTGAGAGTGAGAATCATCTCATCTTGGAGACCCCACACGTGAGCTAACCCAGCACAGTCTCCATGATGGATGGGTGCAGGGAAGGGATGAACTGGCTGTGCTTCCTCTGCTATTCTACATTTTAGCCCAGGCTGGAGTAGGAACATATGATTTGTGTTTTAGCTGGTTTGCCTCTGAGGTCTGGCCAGCCTCACCCTATTCTGGGCTATAATTGAACCCAGGACTGGTTCTGCTGGGTTTTATGTTAAGGGGCTTTTCTCTGTTCCAGCTGAGGGTAGGTAATGGAGTTATGTTAGAAATACAGTGGAGGTGGGTTTATATTTATCATCACCCTGTAACTATGACTGACACAAAAAAGATTAAAGCAATAAAGCCCAAAATAGAACATCTTCTTGCAGTGTTTGGGGTTTTTTTTTTAAGGCCCAAGTTTTCAACTAGGATTTGCCTTGACAGGATAAAGTACATTTTCAAGCTCAGCTTCTTAATGGGTTACATCTGCTTAATGTAATTTTGCATTTGAACTGTGTGTCTTGTCAGATGCAGGCAGTCAGAGCTGCATTCAGCAGTACTCACTTTCCCTGGAATCAGATAAATTCAGCCCAATAAATTAGTTTTACTGCTCTCAGTATCACCCTGTTATCATTGTGAGTTATTTAGTCTGGGCTTCCCAAACTTTCCCATTCTTTCACAATGAAAGGAACCGAACTCCCAAAATATATAAATAAGTTTCTCTCACTTTTTCTTTCTGTCTTTCCTTATTTTGTTCCCTTTTCTTTCTTCTGCTCTCTCTTGTTTTTCCTGGCTTTTTTTTCCCCTTGCATTCTCTCTCTTTCCATCAAATGGCTATATAAATTAACTCACAGTTACACTTCTATAAAGTCTAGCTTTCTGCTCAAAGATAAGCTATTTAATTAGGCAGTAGAAACCTGCCTCTCAGTGTAAATCAGAAGCAATGATTTATACCAGCTGAACATCGGAATTCTGGTGCTTGGTAGCAGATTTTTGAGGGCCTTGTCTTGTAAAGTGCATTGGACTGTGTATTATATTAGCTAGAAGAACATTTTGTAAAAATACAGTTGTATTTTATGCCCTGATTGCTTTTTTTTTTCTTTTCCTTTTCCCCTATCCTTTATGTTCCCACATTGTTGGCACGATTAACAACGTGGAAAGATGGACCTGTCTTTGCAGAACAGAGAGGAGCTGGGTGATAATGGCCTGAGCTCCCTCCTACATCACAGCCAAGCTGAGGTGCTGAATATCCCATACAAGGCACTGACAGCTGGAAGGACCACTGGAGCCCACAGTGCTTTACAGGGATCTCAGGGGCCTCCAGAGGCATCTGGAACTGTGATGGATGCAGCCCACAGGCTGGATACTCAGGTGGTAAGGAGGTGGAAATACCAGCATATGGAAGGATGGGAAGGGCAGTATAGTATGAAGGAAAATAGGAAGTGGCATTTGGGTTGTTTAATTTTCTCACAAAACTGATGGATCAGTCCCTGGGAGAAATGAATTCGAAGAGGGAGAATCAATATATGTGCCTCTGATTAGGAGCATCTGGCAACCCATGAGAATTTTCTGCTCCTCTCATGGAGTAAGCATAGGCCTGGCAGAGAGTTAGGAAAGTAATGAACTCTTGGGGGTGGCAATCTCCTAAATCTCCCAGCAAACTTGGCCAGAGTTTGCCTCTCAGATCTGGGAGCTGTAGGAGAGGTGGCAAGTTCTGGTAAGTTAGCAGAACTGCATCTCGGACCCTAATTTGCTAAGGATATGAGTATTTTTTAACATTCTTCTTCTATCTTCATGAATGTGGAATGTTTGTCCAACCTCCATCCTTTCAGATGCTGCCTTTTCTCCATGTCCAGTTCCAGCAAACTTTGGCAGTGAGTTGAGGTTTCAAGAATATCCAAGGTGGACAATATCCTGTCTGCCCAGATATGCTAGTTCTGTCACTGAGCTAGTTCATCCTGGATTCCCTTCAGAAACTGGCATCAGGAACAGGTTTCATCCTTGTGTAAAATAGCCCAGATCTTCTCTGATTAAGGTAGCAGACTGCCAGAGGAGTTCAGCATTTGTCTACTAAATTATCAATTATATTTGGGATACTTTGAAGAAAAAAACAAAGTAATTGTATTCCTTGTGGAGCTAGGTGAATTAACTTTATTATTTGAATTAATTTAGTGATAACTATCCCAACCTCTTGGTCCTGATAAACTCAGATTATTCTGGCTAAGTTACCTTTGAAACTTGCTAAATATATGGACATAGAAAGTCAAAGAAAGGCATTTCTCTGAAACACCAAATAATTTCCCTGGTGTTCTTTGTGCTTGGTTACAACCAGGACTTCAAAAGAGTGTGCCTGAGAGTGGAAAACCACAACATCCTTTAAATATGGTGTCCCAGCTTCAGCTGAATTTTCTGTTTGGACTTGGACCAAGCTGCTGGGCTTAAATCCCAGCTCTGGAGCTACCAGATGGACCACATTATTCTCACTTGCAGAAACATCATCAGACAAACTGTTTCTATCAAAACAGGTCTGTTGGTCATGGAAGGTGTGAGGTACTAATGTGACACTCTGTTCCTGCCATGGGTGCCATGTTCCTTTGGGTATCCATCCCAGCTTCTATTGTACTTGTTTTTAAAACTCCCTGGATCACGGAAAGAGGGACAGGTCGGGAGGAGACACAGCCCTGTGAGCAGATGGAGCAAGGCCAGGTGGGCATGGCTAAGTGAGGACCACTGGCATCTCAGCATCTCAGCACCCTGAAGTGTTTCACAGGGGAATATCTCAGTCCAGCCAACAGGCACTGCCAAAATCAGAGACACATGTTGGAAATCAGACTTCTTTTTTAAACTCCAGTGCCTGTCCACAGCCCCAGGATCCCTGAACCTTTGGCTGCCTTTGACCAGTAAACAAACCAGGCTGGATCCTGTTCACTGGCTGCCCAAGGCAAGTGGCACGGCAGAACTTGCAAACCTGTTTGGGTTTTATCACCCAGATTGCTTCATACCTACTGAGTTTTGTCAATGATCCTTGCCCTTGGCTAGTATGACCCCAACTGGATGTTGTCTGGGACTCACTAGTGCTCAGCCACAATGGGGAGTAAGCCAAGATTTAAGCTGAATATGTGGTCATGGAATAGAGCTGGAGACATTGCTCTGGCTCTAGCTGACTCTCTAACACAGATGTAGCCTTGGAAGCTTAAAGCATTTTGTAACCCTTTGATTTCCCTTTCCTGAAATTGTACATTCTCCTCTTGGGCTCCTGTCACCTTCTTATGTCCCAACAGATGTTGGCTAAAGACCTAACTGCTTTGTGTGTCCTGAACCTGTCTCCCAACAGCTTTATATGTTGTCCCTCAGTCCTTCTTCTGTAAGAGAAGGTTCTTGTACTGAAACAGATCCCTCTTCATCCCTCCTGGATGTCCTTCCCAGACATCCTCTCATTTTCACATAGCTGTCACCCTTACAATCCTCAAGGGTACATAGCAGAGGCAGAAGAGGGATATCCTGTTACAGATGTGGCCTGAAGTCAAGCAACACACAGGCTGCAGGTCTGTCCTTTCATCCCTCCTCAGGGAACATCTGCACCTCTATTGTGCTTGTTCCTCCTCTATGAAATCCCTTTATATGCTGTTCAGAGAGAGGAGCACACGAAGACCAGGGATTGATCACAAAAGGCTTCAGAAGTGGTTAGTGTCCCTCTGAGCAGCTCAGCTAACTTTGGGAGCTGTAGTTTCAACAAGAAACTCCTGAGAGCTTCATTGCATGAGGATCACCTGGACCACAGAGGTCTGTGCCTCAGGTGGAGGTTTTAGCCCCACCCTGAGTGCATGGAGAAGTTCAGGTTTCACAAGAAGTCTGCAGGGGAGGTAGAGGTCTATCTGTCTTGGGAAACTAAGCAGGAGGCTGGTGAACCCGTCCACAAGACCTTCATGGCACCACCAAACCTTGCCAGTTTCTAGCACCCTCCATTCCTGCTGCATGTATCCAGGAGAGTGAGGAGTTGAGTTCCTCGAGCATCTGGGGAAATGAAAAACCAACTGGCTTTTCTGGCTTCACATCAAAACAGAAAATAGATGGGAACTTTGTGCTGTGGTTTTCTTCCTCACTGGCAAGCAGATGTTGTAACCTTTTCTAGAGCGGGTTGGAGAAATGGGCCCTCTTCTCTGAGAGCTGGCCAAGCTCCCTGCCAGGAGAAGGAATATTAAAGGTTACAGAGCTCTCCTTAGCCCAGTTCACAGCCTGCAGACTGCCTGGCCTGCAAAGAGGGTGCAAGAGAGTGGTGGGGGGCAGGCAGTGACGCCCACTTCATCACTGCTTTGCATCCCTGGGACGGGATCTGCAGAGGAATCAGGAGTGTCAGTTGGCTCAAGGCAGAGCTCCTTGCACGGCCTGTGTGGGGTTTTGCTAAGCCTGTGTAGTTGACAGTGACCTAGTTGTAGAAATGAGTGGGAAGTCTGGGTCCTTTTTGTGCACAGAAAGGTAGGTAGTAAGATTAAGGGTGGTCTGGAAGGCAGAGGATTGGAAACCATGGAGAAAAACTAAGTGGAACAATCAAGGAAAAGAAGGGAATAAAGTCACTGATTGCTTCTCAAGGTTGTATTTTAAAATGTCATCTGATTGGTTTTCAAGCCAGAAAGGTTTCAGGTCCAGTGGGTTTCCAGTAATGATGGTAAAATAAGGAGGGGCACTGAAAAGAGTTTGTAAACTTCGTACTTCTTTCCCAGTTTTTTAATTTTCATGAAAAGGACTTTTGTCCTTCCTGGCTTAAAATCAAACTTGGGATTGAAAACCTGTCTATCTTCTCCAAAAGAAAAGACCTTTCCTGAGAAGGATTTCCAATACTGGATTTGTAACATTAGAGGCTTTTCTAAAGGAAGAAACATTGCTATGTTTTTAATGGTGTGACACGTGGTATGTGTTTCTTGGGATGGTGTTGTGCAGGGCCAGGAGTTGGACTTCACTGATCCTCATGGATCCCTTCCAACCCAGCGTATTCTATGAGTCTATGTTTTGCTACATTTCAGGTTGTCTTCACTCATCCGTATATCTTATCTTACGTGTGGAAACAGCCTTTTCACAGGCAGAGTCCCCAAAGTCACCTGTTTTGAGCCCCGGGAACAGACTGAGACACTTACAAGGACAATATGACCCTGCAACCTTGCCCATTTGAAAGATAGCTTTGCAAAATGCATTACCATCTTCCAACTGATCTGTTCTTAATCAGCTGGAGCAGTGCAACTACAGGCCAGGGCTTGTTCTGGGTCTGCTCTCTTCCAGTCACAGCTGCAGCCAGAGCAGCCCACAAGGTGTGTGTTGGTGAGGTTCTGGAGCCACCTTTAAGTCATATCACTGCATTGGATCATGGGCAACTCATTGCAGCATTTTTACCACACCATAGAGTGAAGGCAACTGGAAAACAAGAAGAGGAATTAGTGGGCATCTCATCTAATGAATAAGAGGGCAAGCTTAGACTAGACATTGAGAAGAAGAAATTCTTCCCTGTGAGAGTGGTGAGGTTCTGGCACAGGTTGCCCAGAGAAGCTGTGGCTGCTCCATGCCTGGTGGTGTTCAAGGCCAAGTTGGACAGGGCTTAGAGCAACCTGGTCTAGTAGAAGGTGTTCCTGCCCATGGCAGGGGTGTTGGAAGGTGATCTTTAAGGTCTAACCCAAACCATTCTGTGATTTCGTGGTAACTAGAGAGCACCAAGTCCTTATTAGCACTAAAACAAACACTGGAACAGTGTCTTGATCTAAATCACTTGTTAAATAAGTCACAGTCAGGCCTGGTGTTTCTTTCTTTCTAGAGAAGAAAATATGAATTCATCATACTAGCAAATACCAGAGAAGGAATTGTCCACCAGAGTTCCAGGGGCATTCAGGAATTCAAAATGTGCAGAGCCATTGTCAAGGACAAAATTGCTGGAATAGGGAAAATTGCATAACTCTAGCCTGGCAGCTTGGTCCATATCCTGGAGACTCACATGCAAACCAAGTGGAGCACCACCCCTTGTGCAGACCCTGAAACAGAGGGAATCAGCTCTTATGTGCTTAGTGTGGAATGGCTTGCAAGGGATTGGGTGAACCCAGCTTAATTTCCATGTGTCTTCTGATGAAATCTGTATTGTAGTCATGATAGCACAGACTTTTCCAGATGTGACAGCAAATGTCTGCAGGAATACATTTTAACAGTCTGCAGGATTGGGAGGACATTTTATGATCTAGGTGGATGAGGCTGTTTAATATCTGAGCAAAAAAAAATTAATGGCAAAGAGCTGCCTAACAAGCCTTTTTCTGAGTGATAGCTAGCCAGGCTAATGTGTATTTGATAATAAAACATCTGGAACATTTGGGATGTATTAGCCAACTTTTGCGTAGCATAGGAAGGAAGATGCTGAGAAGATATAACTGGTATGCTATGATGTTGTTTAAAACTATTGAGTTACATGGTACAAAATTTGAGTTTCTTCAACAAGGTGACCTTTGTCAGTGATGTGGACAGGATTTACTTGAAAGGCACAGATTATTGATGTGACGTTTTCTTTTGATATTTTGTATTTCCCTTGTATCCCCTACCTGCAAGATAACGTTTGTGCTTTCCCATCTGCTTGAGGATCATTCAGGAATGAGAAACAGACACTTCCAAGAATATGGGTCCATTTTGTTTTAGTGGTGGGAGATCAGTGAATGTTTTCTCATTATCTGAGGAGTCTGGAGTCTGATGCTCCCATGTGAAATTACACTTTTTAATTATAGCCTTGTTTAGTAATGGTGTGGTCTCTGTGGATGGCCTATGGAAAGGGCTATCAGAAGAAGTGATGGTCTTCTCTTCTGGAGTGTCCTTTTACTTGAACATGAACAGTGCTGCTGCTCTTGTGTTTGGTGAAAGAGAGCTGGACAATCATTAGGTTTCAGATCAAATTTTATATTACAATCTGCAGTCCTTAGCAGGCCCCATAAGAAGGTCCTTGCTGCTTCTAAGCCATAGAGGAGTTGGGTTAAATATCCCTGAGCTCATTCCTGGTATTTAGAGAGTATCTTTATTGCTAAGTAAGAGAGGTTTCAGGGTGCAGGCTCAGGTCTTGGGGCACTAGCTGTCCAAGCTGCTCTGCTGTTAGCTCACTCCCAAACCCCGCTCTCAGGCAGAGAAGAGCCGAGGTGTTTGGACACAAGTTATGCTGTGACACTGGGCCTCAGGGCCAGCAAATGAGCACTGATCAGCTTTATTTAGTAGAGTAGGTGTTGCTGGTGAGACCATACCAATTTTGGCTGCCTCTTGGCCTGTGCAGTCCTTCAATACTGTCCCGGCAAGCTTTGCGCCTTCAAATACCCCCACAAGTCTTCGTGCCACATCTCAGAGCTCGTAACACCTACCCTCAATTTCTTGTTATAAAAACATTGCTCTGGCAGGCTGCAGCACAGACCACTTAATATTTCAGACACTTTGAACTGAACCTCCCCCCACTCCTCCTTCAATAATTACTGTGAACTAGGGCCATGAGACATCACACAGGACTCGGAGGAGGCCAAATGCCAAATGCCATGTGCTGTGGACCAGGCAGTGTGCTGGCAACCCTGAGCTGTGTGTGACAATAAAAACCAGGCAGCACGACTGGACTTCAGGGCAAATGAAGCACAGCCCTTTTTGTTTTAGCACTACAGAAGAAATTATTGTGGATTTAGGGGAACCATGTCCTTAGAAGGCAAGAAAGACTTTTGCCAGTAAAGACACTGGAAATAGCTTGTGAGATGTATATTCAGCCAACTTCCCACTTCCCTTTCATGTGAAGAAAATTGCGGCTCCAAGAAATCTTCCTTTGGTAAGACACACGGCAAAACTCTAAACCCAACAAGTCTCCACAAATATCCCTGGTTAAGTCCCCAGCACAACAAAGTTATATAATAGGGCTGTCAAATGCAGGGTAAACCGTGGCAGCCAAATGTGAGGTCATTCACAGCAACCCAGCTTACTATGCAGCAGTGTCCAATTTCTGCTTGCCTTGCATGGACAGCATGCATTGGTATGGTTCCTAGACCTCAGCCAGCATGTGGCAATGCCATATAGGCTCCCATAACTGGGTGCTGACATTGAGCCCCAGCATCAAACTATTCACAAACGGGGGGTTTCTTCTCCACAAAGGGGCAGTAGATGTGGACTGCTCTTTAGGAAAGAAAACCCAGCTTGTCTTTAAGCCAGAATGCATGGGTTTGACATTCTAGGTGTATTTTGACGTTGCTGCAGGTCTTATAGCAAACCACTTGGCCCCATGCAGCATGAGCATGGATATGCTGTTACACTTGTGAATGGGCCTCGTGCCACAGTGCTTGTTATCTAAATCAGTTCGACAGCCTGCATGTGGTCTGCAGGAAGATGACTGACTTGACTATGAAGGAAGAGGCAGGTAGGTAGGTAGGAGCCTCAGGCAACAGACTGGTATGAAAACACGGACACACTTTGGGCTCTGATTGCTTAATGAGCAAACGACTGAAAACTCACTACTGGAAAAGCAATCCGGGCTGTGACTTGATCAATTTGCATCTCTTAACACAATGTTCTTGCTGTTGGCCTGGAAGAGCCAGCCTGTGGAGGTGTGAAGGCCAACAATTAATCTCCCAGTCAGTCTGCTTCATGAGCCTCTTCTTTTCATCCCTGAGGGTACAAGGACACTGCTGTCCCATTTCTGCAAGTGTTGGGATAAGACTCCTAAAACTTGCATCTGGCCCACCTCAAAGAAGACATCTGTGCCCAAATTTTATCTTCAGGCATCCTTGTGGGAAGTGTCTCTGGAGATCCCTGGTCAGATAGGGCAAACAAGGCAGCTTCCCAGATGGGTTCATCTGTGGGGGTCAGAGTGGTGGGTCTCAGTCAAACAATATGAGAGACAAACAAAATTACATGTCTTCAGAAATAATGTGAAAGAGGAAAAGCCTCTCTTGCAGTGAGCCCGAAGAAAGCAGCTCCTTCAGCACCCATCTCTCTGCTGCCAAGGAGATCATACAGGGCAACTCTGGCTTTTATAAAATGGACCTATGTCTCCTTACTGACTCTAGGTAGTAAGGGGATGGCAGGTTTTCACTGCTGACAAACCAGGCTGTTTTTGAACTAGCATCCAAAACATATATACCAGCAGGCTTAGGAGCCCCTGAATGTCTGCCTTCTGTATGGTGCTCTGCTCTTGGAGGCCATCTGTTATAACTATAACAAACACTGAAGTTCATGCTCTATCTGCCAGGTATGTTGCAATTCAGAAATGCCACATGTATTCCCAGGCTTTAGGAATTTCCCAAAATCCTACCCATTCAAAACAGATCCCACAGCTGTTTCCTCTACAAAAATCCAGCAGCATCTTCTATTGTGCCTTTACAGTGGTTACCAGATTTTCCTAAATTTTAGCAGAGCTAAGCTTATACAATCTTGGCCTCTGAAGCACGAAGAGAAAGGAGCAAATAACAGGGCACAGCATTTCTTTTAGCTATTATTCCACCAAGGCCAGCCAGGCTGCTGAAAGGGAAATCCCTGCACAAATTAAGGAAATTCAGATATTTCTTTCATATTAAGAGACATTCTCAATAGACCCAGGACTTGCTTCCAAAGACATGACTGCATTCTAGCATCAAAAAAACTTTATTATGCTAATATTGACCAGCATTGAAGGAAACAGCAATAAAAAGCTGTAAAAGGTGACAAAATCCGTTGTGCTTAAGCTGCAACATTTGAAGCCAAATTTTGAGAGCACTGTTTCATTGACAAGATGTCTTTTTGAAATAAAGGGTAGGAGTGGATGGTTTCTGTTTCTTNATTTTATTTTGGGCTATTTCAGTCCTGGAAATGATGACAGAAACACTAATGAATGCACAGAATCTTGTTAATGACCAGGGTTTAGTCACACAACAATCCAGACAACGATCTGACTTGCAGACCAAAACTAATAAAGGCCAACCTGGCAGGAGCATGAAGAGGAATATTATGTGTTATGGACTGGTCCCAGGAATTACAGGGTTGGGTGGAAGAATATTGGGAAAAGATGGGAGCTTTACTTCCAATGAAGCTGATGGAAAAGTCCAAAGGAGGCCCGGGAACAACGGGACAGGAACTCAGTAATGATATACAAGTTGTAAGGTTTGAGGCAAAAGTCAGGGGTCGCACAGATGAGGCTTTAAGTTACACATCAGTGAAGGAGAGCCACGAATTCTAAATATTGACAGCTTATGTGCAGAGGGGCTGGAGAAGACATGAGCATAAGGCACAGCCCTGCAGGCTGTGTAGGTGTGAGCTGGGGCTACATCTTGCCCTTAAACTGACGTCATCTGCCTCCACAGGAGAATGAAATCAAATCTTCACAAGCTGGGGAGAATAAATAATCAGCTCTACACAGAACCTTGTCCTTACAAAAGTAATGATCAAAAAATTAGACCCTATATATAAAGTTAGTGTCCTGCTCAGCTATTGTCAGAAACAATTGTTTGAAAAAGTATTTTAAAAAGCAAGTAATGACTCTTTCCTTTGCAATATCATCCTGGCTTCTGACACAGGCAAGTCTAGGGTACAGTTCTACTGTATTCAAATGCATAAGTGCCAGACCCAAATTTCATTCTCTAGAACTCCTTCTGAAGCTGAGGGAGTTTTTAGCCTTAAGAGAAGAACTAATTTAACAAACACTCCTTTTTTTTTTTTTCTCTTTTTTTTTCCCTTTTTTTTTTCTTTTCTTTTTTTTTTCCTTCTTATCTCCCTCTGTTAAACATGTACTTCCTTATGGCTCTGTAGGATATCCTCATTTATTTATAAAGAGATCTCTTCCTTTTTTCTTCACGTTCCCCTCATCATATATATTATAAACAGCATGGACAGTGTGAAAAGTAGTTTATATCACATCCCTGAGCTGGATAATAAATGAGAAGCTAAGGACAGGCATTGCTCCTAAACACTGGCATATAGATAAAAATGTTCTCCACATTCATCTAATATCTCATCTTCACTATTTGTCCATGGTGAATAAACTGTCCTCTGGCAATTTCCCTCTCTTTCCATTGACTGTAGAGGTGGTGTAGTTGGTGCTGAACCATATGCTAGTTTGTAATGACAATCAGCAAATTGGTCCAAGAGTTCACAGAGGACATGAGTTTTCCATGACCCCTGTATTCCCTGTGCATGCATGGGTGCTACCTTGGTCAACATATATTTCTCTTTTGGGTTTGACATCTGGGAGTGGTGTCTTTACAAAATGTTGATTGGGGCCTTTGGGAATGTCACAGGCCCTTCAAAGGTCATGGAGTCTGGCCTTCAAAACTTGTGTTGTGGTTTAATGTCACTCAGCAAGTAAGCACCACACAGCCAGGGGGACAGGAGAATGAATTGGAAATGTGAAAGTGAGGAAACAAATGGATTGAGATAATAATATCCCTTCTAACCCTATCCTCTGTCAGGGGGAAGCCATTCCCCCTTGTCCTGTCACTCCAGGCCCTCATCCAAAGTCCCTCTCCAGGTCACTTGGAGCCCCTTTAGGCACTGGAAGGGGCTTTAAGGTCTCCCTGGAGCTGCCTCACCTCACCTTCCCTTTCCTTCCCTCTCCCTCTCCTCTCCCCTGCCCTCTACCCTCCCTCAACCTGTCTCCATAGGAGAGGTGTTTCACCCCTCTGGTCATTTTTGTGGCACTTCCGCCGTTTCCTTTTTCTTCTCCCAGTTTTATATGCTGAGGATGACGCCGTATGGTCTGGGATATCCCCTGGCTCAGATGGGGTCAGCTGCCCAGGCTATGGCCCCTCCTGGCTCCCTCTGCACCCCCAGCCTCCTCACCAGTAAAGTGGGGAGAAAAAAAAGGCCTTGATTCCATCTAAGTCCTTCTTGGCAGTAATGAAAACACCCCTGTGTTATCAGGACTGTTTCCAGGACAAATCCAAGGCATAGTTTGTGCTATTATGATGAAAATTAACTCAGCCCCAGCCAAACTCAGCACATCATGACCCAGGTGTCCCTACCCAAAAAAATCAGAACCAAGGGTTCACCCCTGGAAAATCCATATCTATGGCTGTGCAGTCACTCTGAATTCAATTTGCTTATTAAAGAAAGCATTGGCCTGTCTGGACTGGTGCACAAGTGAGACCTGTGACTTGCAGCACTGATTATCTCATGATTCAGGAAAATATGGTGAAAAGTTGAACAAATGCAGTAAAAGACAGTAAATGTTGGTGCTTCTTTTGCAACTTCCAATACTTCTCACTGCTGCACCTTCCAAGCTGGCAAGTGGAGACCACATGCCAGCCCACCTCCTCATGGCTCTCCCTCCCCTGTTTTGTTTATTGAGGTGTAGGGAGCTGATGTGGCTCTGAGAATTCTGTCTAATCCAATGTGGTCTCAGATGGGCAAAATATTTTACTTTACACTTGATGGGAGGCAGACACCGAACAAAACCCACTGGATGGAACCTTGACCGAATGGTTTGTAATGACAGCAAGCACCAAATCAGCAAGCATATCCCCAGGACAATGCAATTCAGAGGGGAAGATGTTGTAGTATGGGTATTGCTTCTTCCTATGTACCAGGCACAAAGTGGTCCAGTGGGATTTAGCAGTAAGAATTGTACACACACACACACACACACAAGATGCAGTGGAATCTAGACTTGTTAAAGCTTTTTCCTTGCTGGCTCTGTCTGGCAGAGCCTGAGTTTTAAAATACCAATGCCTGTTCTTGTCACTCTCAGCTTTAATTTATTATCTTTTAAAATCAATAAATATCCTTCCACTTCTCCGTCTGGAGGATTCCATCTTCATCCCACCACTGCAAAGCTGATCAGAGCCACCTATGCAATGCCATTTGATCCAGAACATATTTCAGTCTTGGCCTGTTCTCAACCTCATAAATTCCTGACATGATTCAGGAGGCGTTTCTGCTGGAAAGAGCTCTCTGCTCTGCTGTCATATTTATAGAGATTGCTGCTGCCTCTGATCTGAGGCCAAACATTAGGAATAATTGCAGCAGGAAGCAGGACAGAGCTCGACATATTGTTTGTCTGGATTGTTTTAATTTTAAGAGCATAGAAGTACCCACACTTACTGATGTTAGAGGAAAAATGAAAAAATTACAATAAAAAAAACTGTTCAGGAATTTTCTGTTTTAATTTTTTTATTTTTATTGCTTTTGTTAGAGGCAACGAGGGAATCATTATGTGTGCTGCTGAGGACAGGGAGGTGAATTAGATATTGAAGACTTATTAATTCAGGAATTCTGTCCCTCCAGATTAGACCAGAGATTCCCACTTTTTATTTTCTGCTTGTTGAAACAAAGCCAGGAAATGCACATGGCTCTGCATGCACATATGTGTTTCTATGTGTGTATACAGGAGAGAAGGGGATGCAGAGCTGTAGGTTGGCCCCCTAAAAGAGTTGTCCAAGTGCAGCTTCAGTCCTGACCAGCACAGCCACATTGAGCACTGACCAGGGTCAAAGTTGCATATGGACAAGGTGCTGGCAGCTTGGATGGAGACACTCATTCAGCCAGATGATGAGCTGTACTTAGGATGTGAAGTCCTTGGCAACGTGGCTCAGAGCTGAATAGCTTCCACTGCAGGACATGGATGCCAGGAGCTTTCAGACACTCTGAACTGGGGTACTCATATTCTGGAAGCCTGAGCTGAGGCCTGTTGAAGTTGAAAAAAAAAAACATGCTTCACTTCAAGTAGGCTTTGGACAGCCCTGGAGATTCATCTGAGAGGGAGGATGATTAAAGGGGTAGCAGAAGTATTCCCACTACAAGGATGCCAGGCAATATGTGAGATGAAACCATGGGAGTCCTGGTGCTCAGAAACCCAGCTGTAAACATGAGGGTGGTGAGGTCCTGGCACAGGTTGCCCAGAGAAGCTGTGGATACCCGACCCCTGGAAATGTCCAAGGCCAGGTTAGACAGGGCTTGGAGTAAGCTGGTCTAGTGGAAGGTGTCCCTGCCCATGTCAGGGGGGTTGGAAGGTGATCTTTAAGGTCTTTTCCAACCCAAATCATTCAATATTTCTATGACCTCACAGTGGAGAAGCAATAGGCTTTTCTTCTCTCACTGCAGTATTTTATGGGTAGCATTAGTCTGATACAGCAGGGATTTAACCTTGCCTCAGAAGAGAGTACTTGAAGACTTGCTTAAGTACCCATTGTTCCAGTAAAACACTTAAGAGTCTTCCACAGGTATATGTTTAAATATGTTCATGAGTAGAAATCCTGCATTTGCACTATTGACTCCTGGGAAAGAAAACTGACTGCAAGTTCATTGCTGGGTGAGAGCTTTGGGGAAAAAAAAGACATCTCTGCTGCCAAATTCTGTGCTGTGCTGGTTCAAACCTACCCCATTTTGCTGATTATGGAACTCTTAATTGAGCATGATATGGGGTAAGAGCTGTCATAAGTTCAGAGGAGAAAACTGCTTCCACACATCCAGGAAGAGCTACAACCATATTAGCCCAACACAAGGGGATAATAAAGGGTTTTACTTATAAAAAAAAAAAAAAATAGCAAGAGCCAACAGCTGGAAGCTGAAGCCAGAAAAACACTGGTTACAAGCAAGAGAGCCTTGTAAATTGAAGGGGGAGGTTGACAGCCTAGGGCGATCTATCAAGGAATGGTTAAAGTGTTGGCCGATCATTAGGGTACCTTCAGGAAAAGATACTTTAAGCAAATCCAGGTCACTGGGCTCAGTCCAGTTTTGAGGTGAAAGCATCTGTTCTGCGGTATGCTCGAGTTCAAATTAGGAGTTCCATCGTTTCTGCCACTCTTAACGTCCCTGAATAAAGAAATGCCAGAAGCAGTCATGCACTTCTTAAGCTGATAGAGAGAGTGGAAATCAAGCCATCTCACATTGTTTCCGGGACTGTTGGTGATATTGTGCATTTGTATTTTGCCCCCAGCAACCTGTGAAATGGCTCAGACACAGTTTTTGGAAAACATTGCAGTGGTGGAAAAGAGATCTGGAACCGACTGTGCTGTGTGTCTGGCTTGAAAGGAGGTGAAAGCAACTGACCCATCTGGCTGCTGATGGGATTCTCCACTAGACCTCTTACAGGAGCACCAAGCAAACAGTCGTAGAATCTCCCTGAGTTGAAAGGGACCCACAAGGATCATTGAAGTTCAACTCCTGGCTCTGCACAGCACAACCTGAAAGTCACGCCATGTGTCACCGCCATTTCCTCAGATGTTGAGTCTACTGCCTCAATAAAAAATGCCAGCAATGGAAGGAGGATGGAAAATTAATGCCTTTTAAGGTCTTGGAACAAAATGAAGGCAACACTAAAATAGTTTTTGCTGTATTCATGCTTGATCATTCTTGCCATGAGTTCCTTCATCTTCTCAGAGGTAGGAAAGAGAGGATGACCCAGTGCAGCCTTTCCTACATTATTATTTAGGGAAGAACTCACAGATATGCAGTAAGAAGTGCAGATGAAAGGGTGGAAAAAGAATGGATTCATTCTGGTTTTCATCCAGGGAGCTGAGACAGCAGAAGCTATAAAGGCAAGCTACAGCAAAATAGAGAATTAAGCAATTTTTTTGAGTCTAACCACAGCTCTGTGATTCCAGTAGCACCTTCCCATTGTGTTGACCACCTCAACCCAAAACTGTGGCTGGCAGCTGTGTTACCCTGGAATGCTTGCCACAGTTAAGTCACAATAACCTCCCTTTGGGAAAAGAAGTAGCCCTGAAAAAGTTAACAAGCTCAGCACTGCCTTGAAAAATTTAAGTGACTCCTGACATGTTTAGCCTCCCTCAAAATCTGATGCTGTTAAAAAGTATTCATTTTGTTTGAAAAAACTTACGGATAATGGAAAAATGGAATAACAGAAAGCAAGAATGGGACAGATGCCAGCAGATCTGATAGTAATCTAATCCAGATAATGTCCAAGTCCAGTATCACCTTCCCTGGGGACAATACCCAGGACACAGTGCCAGGAGAATGTCAGTGCTGAGACTCCAGCACTTGCCTGCACCATCAGGGAAAGGGAATCTGCTAATATTTAGTCTGCCAGAAAAACTATTCCAATTAGTGCATGTCAGATCAAGGCTTGAATGATTCTGAAACTTGTAAGGGTTTGGACAAGGCTTACCCAAGTCACACAAGGGTCGTCACTTACTTAAAATTATTAGTATTTGACAACCATGTACATCTCCAGGCACTTAAAGCAGAAACTTAAAGTTACACTAATGGCTGTGGAATGGAGCCTGAGCTGATTTCACTGCTTCTTGTCCTCTTGCTTATTCATAAATAAAACCCCACCATTGTTACCTGAAATCAGGGAAGGAGCCTTTATCACTAAAGACAGGGTGTTATCAGTCAGCTTTGTCATTGCTGGCTTCAGACAGGCCACTGTCCTAATATGGTTACAGTTAATGCTTTCTCCAACAGCTGTGGACAAGCCACGACTTTTTTGGAAATAAGGGGAGAAGAGCCACAGAGCCCAACGTGAACATTCAAGCAAAGAGAGTCATGTCAGCAGCTGCAGCAATGCTGGCATAACACTGGTTGTGGGAAAGGTGCTCCTCAGACCCTTTGTATTTTTCTACACTCCAGTTATTTCTTTTCCTTCAAATAAGGGCAGGGAAACCTTGCAGATCAAGGAAATGGCCAAAAAAGAGGCCAAGAGCAACTGGCAGGGTAGAATTTAGGTCTCATCCTTAATTACAGACATTGGTTTAATCCCTGTGCCAGCTCCAGAAACAGTCAGAGTGTCATCAGCTGTTACCCTTTAGGCACTGGCAGGGGCTCTAAGGTGTCCCTGGAGCCTTCTCTTCTCCAGGCTGAGCACCCCCAGCTGTCCCAGCCTGGCTCCAGAGCAGAAAGGCTCCAGCTCTCAGACCATTTTTCTGGCCTCCTTTGAACTCACTCGAGCAGATCCATGTCTGAGCCATTCAGTCAAGAGGTTGAATACTTTGTGGCATCAGCCCTTGATTTTACTATTATTGTCCCAGGAAGGGAATGAAGATGAAGCACATTGACCAAAGTCACCCTTGAAGTGAGTGGCAAGATGAGATGTTGAGCCTGAATCTTTGAAATATCAAGCTGGTCTTCACACCATCCTAGATGCAGAAGGAGATCACTGGGGAGATGGGAACAATTGTCTTTTATTGGTGATGTTCTGCCCAGACTATGGACAAGTACAGTGTGTGCTGAGCTTGCTTTCCAGTGTCTGCCTTTCAGGCAGCTCCAAGCCACGATATTTAAAAATAGAAGTTTTAAATAAACTTATACAAAATACCTGTCATGAAATATGCTTTTTATGCCTGAGACTGGAAGAAAACCATGCAAAGGTGATAGCAGAAACTGTTCAAACAGAACCAGACCAGGGTGTAGCTCCATAAGCAGCAATGCAACCTCCCTGCTTCATACCATCTGGGAATATGGACAATCTACAGACCTCTGCACGTGACCACCACCAACTTCTCCCAGCTAGGAACTCCTAGAGGTATTGTCTTAAACATTAACAGGGACAGAAATGGACAAGAAAGGAGTAACTTAATTTTTGCCCATGTCAGCACCCTGTGTAAGTCAAAGTTGGGCATATGGGCATTTCTCATGGCCTCTTGGAGGACTTCTGGCTTTGAACATGAAATTTAAGAGCTAAAGCCCACCAGTTTTACAAATAACAGAACTGAATCGATCCTTTGTGACAGATCATGTTTCAGAATATTTCATCAATGGAGTTGCATGAAGTAAGTGTTGAAATGTCACGCTGTTGCTCAAGATTATTTGGGGACTAGTGGATGCACAGGACTGGCAGGGACAGTTCATTCTACCTGGCAAGCATGAACAATGCCTAAAAAGCATCACAGGAAGCCTTGCTTTGTAAAGTCCAGCTAGAAAAAAACAACAGGGCAAGGAGGATGACTGAGGAGCACAGGTTTGCCTGAAATTAGTAATTTAACAGCAGGTAGGAAACAGTTTCATCCCTTGTTCACTGAAGTCAAAACAGGTTTTGCAACTGTCTGCTGTATGACCAGGGCTTCATCAGTGCTTCTGCCCTTTGGCATATATTGCCTGTCTGAAATAAGAGGGTCACTTTCAGACTAGTTTTAGGTGCAAGATTTCTGCTTTATGTGGACCTAACTGAATTAAATTAGTAGAGCCAAACTGGGGAGATAAAACCACTGCTGATTGAAGGTGCATCAAACTTCAGAGGTTGGAACTTCCACTTTGCACCCTGTGAAAATCAAAGCATCTTAAACAAGCATGAAAAATCATCACTCATGGCTTTGCAGACCTTTGTTTCTTCGCTTTCCTGGTAGAGTATACACAGTCCTACAGAGGAGGATTTTCTGAACACAGTGTTTATTAATGGAGCCCAATCCTAGCTGTGCGATCCTCACACCAACTAACGGCACGGCTCTTTCAGGTCCCTCACCACGTAGGCTTTTGGTGTTTGTGAGAATGAGACATCCTGAAGGGAAACTTTCATCTGAATTTCCCAACAGATGGGACCCAAATGTGTTTCATGTTCCATTACCCCTAAATACACACAGCCAGGATGATGGATTCAATACCCTTTCTGGTCCATCAATCTAATAGATTGGAAGGGAAAGGGATTTTTTTTCAATGCCATGCAACTTTCAGTGCCTTGCAGATGATCACTTTCCTATGTACCTCATCCTCCAGCTGAATAAGGAAATTATGTTTAGAGCTAAAGACCATGACTGACAGTCAGGCAGATAGATGTGTATACAAAAACCAGACAGAGAGTTGGATTATTTTTCTACACCAGCCTCCAAAAACCTGCACTTGGAATAAGGAACTTCAGGGAAGGAATCTGTCAGATCTCCTCAATCTTAAAATGCTAGCAATAAATTACTCCCAGCCCATACATCTTTTCTCTTCTTTTGTACCGTAACCCTCTTCACTTACCCTCCAGCAAATCTGCTACACCAGATGTCAGAGTTCAAGTATAAACAGGGAATTTCAACAGTCAGATTTAATCCTTTCTTTTTCCATTGCTGTCCTTCCCTATTTGACCATTTCCGACAATTAGGGGTCCCTCTGTTCCCAAAACTGCTTGAAGCATGATACCATGCTATGTTCCCCTGGGCAGATGCTACCTTTGGTAAAATCCCCTTTTCCGTGTGGTTTAGGGTTTGGAGGTGTTTGTTTTTTGGGGGGGTTGTTTGTTTGTTTGTTTGTTTGTTTGTTGTTGTTGCTTTTTGGAGGTTTTTTTTTTTTTTTTTTTTGTGTGGTTTGGTTTTTTGGTGTGTGGTTTTTTGTTTGTTTGTGTTTTTTGTTTGGTTGTTGTTGTTGTTGTTTTGGGTTTTTTGTTTTTGTTTTTGTTTTGTCAAGAGGAAAACGGAAAATACAAATAGGTGGTAGTAATAAATCTCGTGCTTCACATTTCACCATGCTCCCTTTATTATCTCTTTTTATGTTATGCACTGTTTACAGCAACAGCTTTTGGAGGAAGATCAGCCAAATACTTACCACTTTTGAAGTATTACATGACTAAATGTCAAGTTCAGAGAGGTTTCTCTGTCTCTACCTAGTCTGTAGTTTAGCTATTGAATGTATAGGTAATGAAGGGCCCATAGCTTGCTCACAGAGGAAGAAACGAGAGAGGTAAGGTCTAACAGTGGGCTGGACCAGAGATTTCACCCTTTGATGCAAAAACTTTGACTATTTTCATGAATGTCTTACAGTGAACTGGGAGTGACCTTTGCTTTTAGAACACAAAACTCTCCAGAATATCTTTCTTGTGGGGGTATTTTGCATATATTTCTTTTTCTGCTGCTAGGTCATGGCCCATCTTTCCTTCTCTGCCCCTCTGGTCAAGTCTCAGCAGATCTGTAATCTCTTGCATCTGCATCTGAAGCTTGTATGTGCAATTTGCAAATATACTTGTGGCTTCAAAGAACTGTTTTCTCATATGTCTTTTACATGTCAGAATATGGAAGTCTCTTACGCATTCATGTTTTGTTCCAAGAAAATAGTCTGGTCCTGGAAAAGACCCCAAGAAGATATTCTACAAGGTCTCTGGCTTGAGAGGAGGGTAAGCTCAGGGTTTTGGCTCTCTTCCTTCCCATCTTATACTTTTTTCCACTCTCTTTGGTTCCTTCCAGCTGTGCAAGTATTTGGATTCTGATGCTTGGATTGGAGAGTCATGCTGCCCTTCTATAAAAGTATTTCTCCCCTAGAGCATGACTCACCATGCACTAGTCTTTGCCTCCTTCAGCAAATAAAAACCAAACTTAGCAAATAAAACCACTGGTTCAGCTTTGCTGTTTGGTCATGCTTGGAGCATGACGTGCTGGGACAGGATTTCTCTTCTTGGGTAAGTCATGCAAAGTTACTTCAAGTCAAACAATGTGCCTGCTGAAATGCTCCTTTGCTTTCTTGTGTTTCATCTGAGAGTGCACCTACTCAGCCTCTCGGTCTGAACACTTGTCTGCAACAATGAGGTAGTTTGTGTGGCTTGTGATGAAAAGGTCCTTTCCTGGTTTCTTCAAAAGTCTCCTGGGGATGCTGTATATTTTGGTTGTCTCTGTTTTTTGCTTGGCCAGCATTTCCTTCCCTGTATAATAACATCTGTTCACCAGACCTCAAATATCCTTGATTGCATTTGGCCAGCATGAGGCACCTCTTAGCTTTCTGGTGTGTTCTTGAGAGTACATCTGTTCCCAAAAATCTGGGCGCTGGGATTCAGCTGCATTTCTGTCTGAGTCCTCTGTCCCATGCAACTAGCCAGTGTCTGTATTTCCAGCTGGTAGCATCTCTCTGGGTTTTTTTTCCGTGGCTTTTTTGTCATCCTGTTGGTATCTGGTAAATTTTCTATCTGTTCTGCACTTTCACATAGGTGGGAATTCACTTTTCTTACTCTCACAGCTCTTGGTAGAGTCCTCATGGGAGCACAGGGATTCACAATTTAGAGATTTGGACAGCTGGGGATGGCTGTGAAGAATTGTTCTCTTCCTTATCCAGGAATTCACTAAAAGAGCTTTGCCTCCTCTCTCCTTCACTCCCCAGCCACATTATCTTCCTGCCTTGACTTCTATTCTGCCATTCCACTTAGAACCCTCTCCTCCTCCAGCCAGTCAGTGACCATTTCTGTCTCCTCTGCTCTACCTCGACTTCTCCTTTAGTCTCTCAATTTAGATCTGTGGATTTTAGATTTCATTTTACACAAGCTCAAGTAGCTGACTAAAGTCAGGAGCACCCTTGACCCAACAGAGACAATGTCAGAGGGTATTTCAGCCCACTCCTGGAAACACCTCTTTCTTTCCATGAACCACAAAAGGGACTCACTCTCCTGGGATGTGCTCCTATGGGCCTTGCTTCTGTGCTGAGCATCACAGAGGACAAGTCCAGTCCCTGTGCTTCACTGTATGTGAGACAGCCTGGCCCTTGATGCAATAGGCAGAGTAACTTCTTTCAGTGTCTCTGGGGCACCATCCTCAGCTTCTTCACCTGTTTTTCATGATTCAGAAACTCTCCTCTTCACAAATCTTATCTGCTGGGGAGCAATACCAAAATCTGAGCAGACGAGAGGAAAACCTGACTGTTGGTAAGTGACCTGAGCCTTTTCTTTCAGACTCTTACATCTTTCATTACTATTACAAATTTTGTGTCATTTGGCAGTGGTTTGACCCATCATTTCTCCAGATTTTTGACCTGTGTCACAAATACTTCATACACAACACTTTCTGTGTGCTGACAGTGATTTTGGAGTACAATAAACTTTTGTTTGGGTCGTCTGGTGAGTTGTGGATGAATCCAGGTGGGGGCTGAGCATGTGACAGCATTCTAGAGGTTGTGCTGCAGCAGTTTGTGTTTTTTAACCATTGCAATGCCAGGGCAAAGAACATCAGGTTGCTAAGCAGGGCTTGTTGGGGGCCGGGGCTATAATTCAGTGCCAGGGATATGATTTCTCTCTCCTTTTCCCACTTTGAATGCTCTAAATTTGCTCTTAGGACCACAGTCATAATCTAAGTAGATAAGCAGCAAGCCCAAACACTGATATAGCCTTATTTTATTCCTCCTGCCTCAAACACAGGCCCATCTCATTAAGTACTTCCCCCAGGCAGAGGTGCCTGCATATTCAGATGTCTGAGTGTAAGTGTGCTGCAATGGCCCCACGGGGAAAAACACACACTGTAACCCACCAAAAGTGATTTTTTCCTTGCTTGGCCTTCCTACATCCTGACATCACTACTCCCCTGTGCACAGCAGGGATTGCAGTGACTCCTGAGGCTAAGAGTGTGTTGGAGAGGATGGAAATAAACCACAAGAGATTTCCCAGAGAAGAGATCTGGGCTCTGGCTGCAAAGGCAGTCTATAGATCAGCTTGTAGCTCTTTGGAGGTGATGAGGAAATGTGATTGCAACCCTCTGTCTAGCCCTCTACCAAGAAGTAAAGGCCATGAGATTGAGTAGGTCACTGAATTGAACCCCAGAGAACTCAACTTACTGCTTGATGTAAGGCAGAAACCAAAGATGAGAGCAAGAAAATCTTTTTCCTTCCCCCCATTCCCTGCTTATTGTATGTCTTTTCCATTTAGAAATTCTCTCTCACTGTGTGTGTGTGCAGTGCATGAGGGGCCCATGTTCTCTACCTCCAAATCACACTTAAGTTCAAAGGAAATAGGAGAAATCTTTACCCAGTGCCTGGGACTGTGTTTGTGTGCCTTATTGCCTTCAAAGCTCTAATCAACAGCTTGCATTGGGCTTGAATCCCTTTCTCCTTTGCACTATTTCTTTCTCTGGGATCATACTTCATTGTTTTTTCCCCAAGTGCCTCATTACAAAATTCGTTAGTGAACCACTAGGGGTAGCCAAATATGTTTGGTTGCGTGCAGGACCTAGAGAAGGGATCTCGGAGCAAATTCACTGCAAGCAGCCTCAGCTTGTTTGAAAATGAGGAAGCTGACTAATCCTACTTCCTGCCTCAATAGAAGAACCCTCCAGACAGATTATCTCCCTGAACCCAGAACTTGGGAAGACATGGAAGGACATCAAATGCTCCAGAGCTGAGAACTTGATGCAGCAACCTGACCCCATCTGGAGCCAGCACACATCCAGCAAGATAGATAAATGATGCTTGCCACACAGCTGTCACACACCTCAGCACTAAAGACAACAGTCCCCCATTAGCGCAGTAAAACATGCACTGGAGAATACTGGGAAGGAGAAGCCTCACTGCTACAAGCAACAAACAAGCCATCCCCCTACCACTTGCCTTTCACTTCCTTATTAAATTGTAACTCCAGTTTGAAATCTCTTGCAAGGTATTTGTGTGGGGTTTGTGAAAAACGAGCTCCACTCTCCAGGTAAAATTTAAGAAGTTTAATAAAAAAAGACAATAGGAGACAGAAATGAAGCAAAGAGTTGACAGCCGGGTGCTTGGCAGTCCTTCAAGAGCACACCTGTCATTTTTGGAGGGACTCTTAAATACCTTTCCTATCACATCAGTCTGTTGCATATTCATAAACCATTATGCATATTCGCATTTTTCCAGGAACTGTTTAGCGTAGCCATTCCTTGGGCCTGCCTTTTTAGAGCACGTGTGTTCCTCAGCTGTGGTTTTATGACCACTTCTAGTTTGAGCCTTGGTCCATACTTTCTTCAGACAGCAGATGATGATGATAGTTGACATATCAACAGCAGGGTCCTCATCACATGTTCACGGGATGTTATCTCAACCAAATCGACAGTTCACTCATAACTGTATCAGCTACCACTACTACCATCTCTAAGTTTTTGTTAATTCAGAAATAAAAGAAAAATTATTTTAACATTATACATATAGCATTCATCTTAATATTTGCGAAAAGCCAACTTTATAATATGTATTTATAACGGGGTTCATTTCTCCCACTGGTTTACCTTCAAACCAGCACACATTTGCAGAAGAAAGAAGAAACAAAAGAACTAATGAGAAAACTATGTCTCAGCTTGTAGAATGACAAGTCTGAAAAGGCTTCCCTTTGAGTCAGCAGCAAAAATCCTATCAACTCCAGAGGGGAAGACTACCTCTGAAGAAATGGAGATTTGGGGGGAAAAAACGAACCAGAAAACAAACTCTACAGAATTTATATCATCCTCTCAAGTCCCAATTCCCTGCTTTACAAGGATCTCCCTTCTTGTTCTAGCTCTGTTTTTGATGCACCTCAGACCATGCCACACCTGGAGGGGCGTTTCTTCACACCCTCACCACCCTCTGTGACCTTCTCCTCCACGCCTCCACAGGGAGGTTCATCCAGTGTATTATGCTGTGTGTTTCCCAGAAAGAGGTTCTCAGTTTTGGCTGAGAAGGTAAAGGTTCCCATCAGTGTGACAATACTGCTGTTCAATTTAAAAGGAGTCAGAGTTTCAATATTGCCATGTGCCGCCTTCACTGTGTATCAGTATTAAGCAAGTTTAAATTACTTAGGGTAATGAGGGTTTTCAAGCTCCAATTTTTATTTCACCAATCACCATCCTATAAGGAACCTCAGGGAACTGGAGAACAATGGAAGGGAGAGCAAAACAGCACTAGCAGATTCTAGAGGATCTATTGGTAAACTTCCTGTTGGCGTATGGAAAGTCTTGGAAGACGCTCCTGCACTGCAGGCTGTCATTAAAAACAAACAAACAAACAAACAAAATCCATGGAGTTCAGAATACCTGGAAGGACACTTTGGGTAATGTCAGAGACAGGGACAGAGTATTGGATCTCCATAAGTCCTCTGTCTCTTTGGAAAAATTGGTTTTCAAGAGCTACTTTGGATGAAGGTTTGCATTTCATTAGTGATGAATCCCAGAACAGTGGCACAGCCTCCTTTCCCTCCAACACCTCTCTGACTTCCACTGCCCTGCTCTTTCTTGCAGTCATTAAGTTACTATTTTGCACAAATACCAAGCCAGGTACTTTCAGCAAAAACTGCTGTCGTGGTTTGACACTGGCCCAAAGCTGGGCACCCACAAAAGCTGCTTGCTCACCCTCCCCTGCCACTGCTGGGCAGGGGAGAGAAAAAAAATTAACCAAGGCTTCATGGGTTGAGATAAGGACTGGGAGAAAACACTCCAAGGGCAAAACAGGCTCAGCTTAGAGGTACAAAGTGAGTTTATTACTAAAAAATCAGAGGAA